>JAVTVY010045392.1:0-207168 GCA_036873755.1 Hanleya hanleyi
TAGAAGAGCCCGTAGGCATCAATATCGAAACGGGGAACTACCACCCATCGCACGAGGGCCGATGATGATGTCGCCCTAATTCAACAGTCAAATTCCGACGACAAGACCTTGGACCAGATTTTGTACGACGTGGAGGGCAAAGTACACTTCGTGGACGAACCCATAAATGTTCCCAGCGATCTGTTACACGAAGACCATCCAGTGAGTGACATTTATCGGCGCCATTGGCCCTTGATCCGGCACTGTTTCTACCGTCATCGCCCTATTCAAGATATCTACAATTTCCGACTGACCGACCTCGCCCGTCTACGTAGCTACGTAGAAGCCATCTTCAAAGATCAAACTACGGCCCTCAAATTGAATCTGGCGTTTGGTTATGTGCTGCAGCATAAAGAGACAGTCCAAGTCCGATATTTTTACCCGAGCAGTAACATCCGGGTATTTGACCAACCGTTTCCCATCATTAACCGAGTGTCGCTAGAGACGATGCTGGAGAAACTGGACACCGTGGATCCCTTGGAATGGACCCAACAACAACGCCCCAACACCAAGTGGACAGTGGAGAGTGTGACCAATGTTACGTTTTTCGTTACCAAGCTGACCGACCACTCCCATCGGCTGAATGCGTCACTCATGCACTAATGAATACCATAACATGCCGTACATACTCTATATGTCTACATGTTGATCGTTGACGGTACGGAGGTGACCGAAGAGACACGGATGTTACCGAAGATGTCAAGGCTCGGCCCTCGACTTGGGGATAGTTGAACTGAGTGTGCTAAAAATAGATCACCAGCTAGCGTGCTATAAAAAGGAAGCGGCCTGGACGTTTCATCAGACACTCTGTCAACCACCAAGATGTTCACTTGCACAACTTGCCAGAAGCTGTTTACTCGTCTAGATAATTTACGACGCCACGAGGCCTCCACCCACAACGATGCTCGGTATACTTGTACAACCTGCGCACGATCATTCAATCGGGAGGATCATTTACTGTGCCACGAACGCTCATTCCACGAGGGCGCGACGGAACAATGTAACGGTTGTGGTCAACTCTTCAAACGACGCAGTCAGTTGCTGCGACACCAACGGTTGATTCATGCCCCGGTACCATGGCATGTGCGACAACTTCCTACTGAGGAGGAGCCGCGGAAGGTCAGACCTAGTGAAGATGAGCCCGGGGAGACGAATGCCACTGGTGACGCGATGAAGGAGAGCCCGTCTATACCCGCAGTTCAGAGCCTGGATATCCAGCCGGACCCCACCGTTACGGTTTCGAGTCATACGCCTGACAACATCGAACATTTTCTGGACGAGCCCATAAATGTTCCTAGCGATCTCTTACAGGGCGCCCATCCAGTGAGTGACATCTATCGGCGCCATTGGTCCATGATACGGCACTGTTTCCACCGTCATCGCCCTATTCAAGATATCTACAATTTCCGACTGACCGACCTCGCCCGTCTACGTAGCTACGTAGAAGCCATCTTCAAAGATCAAACTACGGCCTTCAAATTGAATCTGGCGTTTGGTTATGTGCTGCAGCATAAAGAGACAGTCCAAGTCCGATACTTTTACCCGAGCAGTAACATCCAGGTATTTGACCAACCGTTTACCATCATTAACCGAGTGTCGCTAGAGACGATGCTGGAGAAACTGAACACCGTGGATCCCTTGGAATGGGCCCGGTTGCAACGCCCCAATACCAAGTGGACAGTGGACAGTGTGACCAATGTTACGTTCTTCGTGACCAAGCTGACCGACCAACCCATCGGGTGAATGTATTCACCCAGGCACTGATAGATACTCAGAATGCACAAGCAACTATCTGAGGATATGTTGCCTCAACGGTATCCTGGGCTGCCCGATGATGATTAGAATAAACAGTTCAAAGCGAACATGGCCGAAGATGGAACTTTCTGAAATGAAGACTTCTGATTGGACAAGAATACATCTAACGGACAGGAACGAATATGACAGATGCAAATGGTGGCCTCTGATTGGACAAGTCTTCTTGAATTGTAACACCAAGTGGATAGTGGAGATAATGACCAATGTTGCGTTCTTCGTGGTTAAACTGACCACCACCCCCATCGGATGAAAGTATTCACCCATGCACTGATAGATACTCAGAATGCGCAAACAACTATCTGAGGATATGTTGCCTCAACGGTATCCTGGCCTGCCCGACGATGATTAGAATAAACGGTTCAGATGGCCTGCCCGACGATGATTAGAATAAACGGTTCAGATGGCACTTTCTGAAATGGAGACTTCTGATTGGACAAGAATACATCTAACGGACAGGAACGAATATGAAACATGCAAATGGTGGCCTCTGATTGGATAAGAATCTTCTTGAATTGTAAATATACCCCACGCGGCTCCCCCAGCGTGGGTATGATGTAACATTGGGGAAAATAAACTATATGAAAAAAACTTCTTGTTGTTGTTGTTCTCTCATGTGTCATCCTTGTTGTTGTTGTTGTTGTTCTCTCTGGTCTATATCATGGCGTTATGTTAGAGTGTTAAGGTGTAACGACGGGCGTTGACGGGCATCACTGCATTTCGAAGAATTAGTGACAATTCCATGGAATATCAGAGCTTCTGAGCTATTTCACCAGGGCGTTGAAGCATTAAGAATGGTGTTGGTGGGCGTTGCTACAAGATGACACCTCACACGGTCCATTTGGACCGCGGATGGTCCATCTCTACACCAAATACCTTCCTGCACTGCCCCAAAAGGCCCACTTTCGCTACAACTTGTACTAATGACGTCATCGATGACGTCACAGATGCTGTAAATATCCCTGAAATCGGGGTCTATACTCCGAGAGCTACAACATGACACATCCCATGACGCATTCGCAACGCGGATGGTCCATCTCTACACCAAATACCTTCCTGCACTGCCCCAAAAGGCTCACTTTCGCTAATACTCCTACTGATGACGTCATCGATGACGTCACAGATGACGGGAACATCCCTCAATTCGGAATGTACACCCCGAGAACTACAAAATGACACCTCCCAGGACGCATTCAGACCAAGGATGGTCCATCTCGACCCCAAATACCTTCCTTCACTGCCCCAAAATGGCCACTTTACTTACTACAACCAAATGCGCATGCACAGATTGACGCGACTTGCATTTAAAAACACGCCATTCTGACTCTACCCCACACAAGCTTCACATTGATACCTCACACGACCCATTCGAACCGTGAATAGCCCATCTCAAACCCAAACACACACCCACATACCCCCAACACGTCTATTTCTATACTACGGCCAGGCGGCGCATGCGCAGAATGCCGCTATTTCAACCCCACACCCAGCCCATCAGATGCTCCTCCACGAGAGCTTCAAAATAAGACCTCACTCGACCCCATTGGACCATTAAGGACTCCCCTAGCTCCCAAAACGTCTAGCGGGACCCATACAGGGTCCAGTTTTCGACACTAGGTGACCACATCCCGATAAAATGGCCAGTTTTCGACACCGGATGTGCCGCCATCTTGAACATACGTGCCGCCATCTTGGATATGCCCCATAATGCACCGGGTCAAAATACTCGCTTCTGATTGGAAGAGAGCTCCGTGGCGGATTTGAAATACTCGCTTCTGATTGGACGAGAGCTCCTCATTGCGTCTGCGCATGCGCAGAATGATATTCCTACCGCACACCCAACCCATCAGATGCCCCTTCACGAATGCTTCACATGGATACCTCACTCGACCCCATTGGACCATTAGGGACTCCCCTAGCTCCGGATTTGAAATACTCGCTTCTGATTGACGAGAGCTCCGCATTGCGTCTGCGCATGCGCAGAATGATATTCCTACCGCACACCCAACCCATCAGATGCCCCTTCACGAATGCTTCACATGGATACCTCATACAACTCCATCGGTCCATTAGGGGCTCCCCTAGATACCAAAACGGCTATTTCCATACCCTTGGGCCACCGCGCATGCGCAGAATGACGCTATGTCAACCCACTAGTCGAGTCAGATGCCCCTTCACATAAGCTTCACTTTGATAGCTCACTCGATCCCATTGGACCATTATTGGCTTCGCTAGCTCCAAAACGGCTATTTCCATACCCTTGGGCCACCGCGCATGCGCAGAATGGTGACAACGGCCGAGCCACTAGACCAGTCAGATGCCCCTTCACCTAGGCTTTACTTTGATACCTCATACGACCCCATTGGACCATTTGTGGCTCCCCTAGCTCCCAACACAGCTATTTCCATACCCTTGGGCCACCGCGCATGCGCAGAATGACGCTAGTTCAAACCCACTAGTCCAGTCAGATGCCCCCTCACATAGGCTTCACTTTAATACCTCATTCGACCCCACTGGACCAGTAGTAACTCCCCTAGCTCCAAAACGGTTATTTCCATACCCTTGGGCCACCGCGCATGCGCAGAATGACGCTAGTTCAACCCCACACCCAGCCCATCAGATGCCCCCTCACCTAGGCTTCACATTGAAACCTCATATGACCCCACTGGACCAGTAGTAACTCCCTAGCTCCAAAACGGCTATTTCCATACCCTTGGGCCACCGCGCATGCGCAGAATGACGCTAGTTCAACCCCACACCCAGCCCATCAGATGCCCCTTCACCTAGGCTTTACTTTGATACCTCACTCGATCCCATTGGACCATTTGTGGCTCCCCTAGCTGCAACACGGCTATTTCCATATCCTTAGGCCACACGAGTTGTCTCCCTTGCGTCAATGTGTGCAGATGGCGCTACTGTCGACGCCGTGATATCGAAAGGGCATCCCCACACCATCCTGGAGCCGCCATTTTGTTTGTTGTTTTCTTGCGGAGATACACGGGACAATAAACGCTCGACCCTAGGGTGGTACAGATGCTAGACTGATCCTATTAACATGGTACAACACCTATAGATTATGTTTATTACTAGGACGTCAGCGAAATCCTAATGCTTCGCTTTGATACCTCACTCGACACAATCGGACCCCCATACCCCATATAGGTATTTTCCCGGATTTTTCGATAAAGTTCCGGTTTTTTTCAGGAAATTTTTTACATGCACTAACCTAGCCATCAAATACCCCTTCACCTAGGCTTCACTTTGATACCTCACTCGACTCCATTGGACCATTAGGGACTCCCCTACATCCCAAAACGGCTATTTGCATACCCTTCGGCCACCGCGCATGCGCAGAAGGCCGATATGTCAACCCCACACCCAGCCCATTAGATGCCCCTTCACATAAGCTTCACTTTGATACCTCACTCGACCCCATCGGACCATTTTATCTAGGGACTACTTTTTCTCCGCGGAAGCTTTTTCCCCGAGACCGAATCACCGCCAAAACCGCGGCCAGACCGCATCACCGCGGATGAATACATCCTGAATACATCCCCTGCAGCAATTGGAACTCTCCTGGATTGGAGGTAGCTTTTGGTCTTTCTGCCGGAACTATGCACTCATTGACCTTTTGTGACCCTCCCGTGACCTCCCTAATATGCAAATTTTTGAGGTCAAACGTCCCCCATTTGCCCTTTGTATACTACTGATGTGATACCCTTTGGTTTTGATAAATTTGCACGTGAACTAAGAATACTGCCTTCAACTATAAGAGCAACATGAAAAAGTATGATCTTCAGATGACTCCATGTGACCGCCATTTTGAATTTGGCCATCAAATCTTGATCTTAGAGATATGCTATTAGATTCAACATGTGCGTGAGATATTAGGCTAAGGTAAGAGATCTCTCAGTTTTGATATTTGCATAATGAGCTAAGAATAATGCCATGAACTGTAAGAGCAACATAAAAAAATATGATTTTCAGATGACCCCATATGGCAGCCATTTTGAATTTGATCATCAAATCTTGATGCTAGGGATAAGTAAATAGATTCAAAATAGGCGTGAGATGTCAGACTATGCTTAGAGATCTCTTGATTTTGATAAATCTGCACAATGATCTAAGAATAATGCCTTGAAGTATACGATCGAGCACCAAGAAAATGTATGACTTTCAGATGACCATATGGCCGCCATTTGGCATTTGACAATCCAATCTTGATCTTAGGGATATGTAATTAGATTCAAAATGTGCGTAACATATCAGGCTCTGGTAAGTGATCTCTCTCAGTTTGATAAATTGGCACATCAACTAAGAATAGTGCCTTGAACTATAAGAGCAACATGAGAAAGTATGATTTTCAGATGACCCCCACATGGCCGTCATTTTGAATTTGGTCATCAAATCTTGATTTTAGAAATTTGCTAATAGATTCAAAATGTGCGTAAGATATTAGGCTATGGTAAGATATCTCTCAGTTTTGATAAATTTGCACAATGAGCTGAGAATAATGCCCTGAACTGTAAGAGCAACATAAAAATACATGATTTTTGGCAGCCATTTTGAATTTGATCATCAAATCTTGATGTTAGCGATAAGTAAATAGCCGTGAGATGTTAGGTTATGCTTAGAGATCCCTTGCTTTTGATAAATCTGCACAATGAGCTAAGAAGAATGCCTTGAATTATACGAGCAACAAGAAAATGTTTGATTTTCAGATGACCCCATATGGAAGCCATTTTGCATTTGACCATCCAATCTTGATCTTAGGGATATGTAATTAGATTCAAAATGTGCGTAATATATCAGGCTATGGTGTGAGATCTCTCCATTTGATAAATTTGCACAATGAGCTAAGAATAATGCCCTAAACTGCAAGAGAAACACGAAAAAGCATGATTATAAGATTACCCCATGCATATAGACGCCATTTTAAATTTGACCATCAAATCTTGATCTTAGGGATATGCAAATAGATTCAAGATGGGTATAATATATTAGGTTATGCATAGAGATCCCTTTGTTTTGATAATTTGCTAGGTGAGCTAAGAATAATGCTTATTATAAGAACAACCTGAAAAAGTGAGATTTAAATGGAGATCGAAATCGAGAAATACATGTTTTTATGTTGAATATCTCTATGTTTTATGATATAAGTTGAAACACGTAATGAGCAATTGTGTGTAGTCTATTAACAATATAGGGTATGCTACAGTGTTTTAAAGTCTGAATTTTATAGATTAATACACCATAAAAACTGACAATTTGACTATTTTGTCCAACTTTGGTCAAAACGGACCACTATGTCCGAAAAACGCAATTTTACGATGTAGAGTATGATATTCCGGAAACATCTAGCATAATTACCAGCTTCTAACAAAAAATGCCATGCTAAGTGCTTTTTTGCCCATGTGGCCCGCCGACTATCCATGAACAGGGGACCAGACCACTATTAAAAATAGTCACGACCCGCAACCTCTGCCGAGGTTGAAGAGAAGTGAATTGTTTTCAATATTTTTCCCCGTCTCTGTTGCGACGAATAATTGGAGGCCAGTGGTAGGTGATTGGAGTATGATATGTGTTTGGTTTCGCCGTGAGTTTGATTTTAACTCGAGGCCTAATAAGGTGTTGCTAGGAGGGACTATTTGGGTGCCTGTGCACCGCTTTCTGAAAGCAGAGAAAAAAGCCAAAATTATGACGTCATTTGTACGAGCGCGCGCATAACTCAAAATTTGGATGGGCGACCCCCGCCAAGAAGTCTGTCCGGTTGCAGCACTTGAATTAAAGTACTTCTAGCCGAAATATGGAAGGTCGAGACTTAATTAATGAATCGAGGAGATGCAATTACGGTAACAGTTTTTAACATTGCCGCCAAAGTAATTGTAATGGTGGTCTGGCCCCAACACTGGAGCTGCAAAGTCGGACACGTCGTAAATGCTGAGTGTCCATTCATTGTCACGGTCAGATGAATATCTAGCAGGACTGTACTTCAACAAGTACGTCTTACTGCCTCGCACATCTTCAACAGATCGCATAGAATACTTTATACCGTATCCGTTTCAGATTACTCTCCCATGCATGGCCATTGTATTGTTGGCTTCCTATGAAGTTGGTTGGGGGATATTTGTGTTACTGTAAGGGGTCGGGTCATGTCAGCAGTAGATAGGCCAGTATTTACTGTACCTGGTATACAGAGGGTGTCTCATAAATTTGCAGAATATGTCAGTTGCTCGACAGATGTAAGAATCTTGCTATATGTAAGGACCATATTTTGCATTTTTGCATATTCTACTTTGCACGCAGTCCCAGCACAGGTAAGTGTCCATTCCTGTTAAAATGGGGAGCAACGCGCCAATTCGCAACCAAAGTTAACATTTAAGTTAATTCGCACGTTCACAGTTATTACCCCAATTGCTGAACGGTATCACCCCTTGTAGGCCTTCCGTAATGATTTGTGAGCAAAATTAGATGATGTGAAGTAAAAATCGACGTCTATAGCAATGTATATATGCTATACAGCCTGAAGACCCTCTTTATTGTAAGTCAGTATTGACATGGTGTAAGTCAGTATTGACATGGTGTAAGTCAGTATTGACATGGTGTAATACATACACGGAGCATGCTACACCAACACCATGTTAACAATGTTAAAGATTACCTTAATCTTTTCTAAGATGAAGGATCCTTCTAAAGAAAGCTTTTGTGGTTGTTGTTGTATATAATTGATGTCACCTAATAATACACATAATTACACACGCACAAAATTTGAGCTGGTGAGTAGTATACAAGGGGTCAATTGAGGTAACAGCGCTTCACTGCGCATGCGCAGAACCTTTGGTCACGTCAGAAGTGGCGATGTGCGCATGCGTGTGGGTGGATGGTGGGTGATGGGTACAAGATGGCGGCCTGTGGGTGGATGGTGGGTGATGGGTACAAGATGGCGGCCTGTGGGTGGATGGTGGGTGATGGGTACAAGATGGCGGCCTGTGGGTGGATGGTGGGTGCTGGGTACAAGATGGCGGCCTGTGGGTGGATGGTGGGTGATGGGTACAAGATGGCGGCCTGTGGGTGGATGGTGGGTGATGGGTACAAGATGGCGGCATGTGGGTGGATGGTGGGTGATGGGTACAAGATGGCGGCCTGTGGGTGGATGGTGGGTGATGGGTACAAGATGGCGGCCTGTGGGTGGATGGTGGGTGATGGGTACAAGATGGCGGCCTGTGGGTGGATGGTGGGTGATGGGTACAAGATGGCGGATTGTAGAAAAACGTATAAAAGGAGTCGATTTTTAGGGTAGGGGTGTATTCATTGCACTACTCTGCGTAGCACTGTGACTTACCTGACCTGACCAGCCTGCCTGCCTGCCTACCTGCCTACCTGCCTGCCTGCCTGCTTCACCTCTAGTCTGCTTCACCTCTAGCCAGTCAGCCAGCCTGCTTGCCTGTTTTGTATGAGCTGTAGAGAACCTTTTACTTTTTTTACTTTTACCAGTGCAAATTCATCAGACTTTTACACCGTAGCAGTTGCTCATCAGCCTGAGCCCATAGTCATGGAGGCAGCCCAGCTAGCGAAGTTTCGAAAGTACCGTGTTCACCTCATTGATGAAATACAGCATGTGGCTGAACTATGTGATTTCCTTATGCAGGAAAACATACTCGTGAAAGAGGGTGTCGAAAATATCATGGCGGAGAAAACCACTTCAGCACAAAACAGAGCTCTCATCGACTGTCTACTGCGCCGTGGCCCCTATGCATTTCTAGTCTTGGTGGCGGGGTTGAAGATCACGGGAAATGACGAACTAGCAGATCTACTTGAAGCCGACGACGTTATACAAGATGATGATATCTTAGTTATGGATACCACCGAAGAGCGTACAGCTAGCAAACGTACGCACACTACCCCAGAGAGTACACTTGCCAAACGCGCTGGACGACCCAAACGGCCCCGACTAACACCGTTAGAAATACCTGAGTCAGTGGTTGATGAGCCAGTAGTACCCCAGCAAGTGCCTGTGAAAGAAGAAGTGCAACTTCCTATGTCTGTGCAGGATATCAATAACATTATTCAACAGGCCTTCCAGGCAGCCCACACGGACATTTGGGAGCTCTCACCCTATTTAACTGTGAGTGTGAAAGACGAAGAAGTGCATTTTAATGCAGCGGGCTTTAACGACAGACCCGGTAGGCATATTGCCATGAACTTAGATACCTGGCAAAAACTGGAGACCCTTGATTACGCCATCGATGCGGTTATTCGCGACCAGGGGAGTGACGAAGCGAAATTTTTTGTGGGTGACGACATCTTTGTGAGCTGTGCTTATTTCAACGATCAGCTCCTGGTGCATATTCGTAAATGGAGAATGAGGTTAGATACGCAAGAGCTTGTTGCTTGTCCTCAGGGTGTCACCTTGAAATTAACGGCGTGGCGGAAGTTGCAGAGTCTCGCAAGTACAATTCGTCAAGCTCTGGCCTACCAGGTGTCTCACTATATTTATAAGAAGTACATCGACACAGTCCTGGATCTAATCAGACCTCAAATTCCACAGGACACTAGTGTACCCTCATACGCACTCATCACTGAGGCACTACAGGCCGTGACCGAGACGCAAATTGCCCTGGCAGTGGAAGCTGCCTGCCCTCCCAAAATTCCACGTGAAGAGATTATTACGTACATCTACGTGCACCAGGGACGGAAAGACGATGATGAATTCAAACAAGTCTTGTTGGCGAACTATTGAGAACAAGTGTTGAAAAACATTTACCATACACATTCATTGAAGTGGCTTGAGAGCGTATAATTGTATTAAAAATTCATAGTTTTTTTACTGTTAATTGTATTAAAATTCAATACTCAGATATAATTGTATTAAAATTCAATACCCTTGTGAATACGTTCATTCTATTTGTGTTAATAAAAATAGTAGAAAATTAAAAAAATGCTTAGTGTTCATTCTTTTTTTCCTTTTTTTAATAGTAAAAAAAAAAAACCCTAGCTCCAACACGTATATTTTCATACCCTTCGGCCACCGCGCATGCGCATAATGCCGATATTTCAACCCCACACCCAGTCCATCATATGCCCCTTCACATAAGCTTCACTTTGATACCTTACTCGACCCCATTGGTCCATTAGGGGCTCCCCTAGCTCCAAAACGTCTATTTCCATACCCTTCGGCCACCGCGCATGCGCAGAATACCGATAGTTCAATCCCACACCCAGCTCATTAGATGCCCCTTCACATAAGCTTCAATTTGATACCTCACTCGACCCCATTGGTCCATTTTTTAAAAAAAAAAAAAATTTTGGCTATCCCCTAGCTCCAACACGTCTATTTCCATACCCTTCGGCCACCGCGCATGCGCAGAATGCCGATAGTTCAATCCCACACCCGGCCCATTAGATCCCCCTTCACATAAGCTTCAATTTGATACCTCACTCGACCCCATTGGTCCATTTTTAAAAAAAAAAATTTGGCTATTCCATCAACCTTCCCTACCCCTTGTCCCCCCCCCTCCAATTTCCCCTTTTTTTCAATAATTTCAATTTTTAATTGTTAAAAAAAAATAGAAAATGAAAAAGATTTTTTTTGGCTCCATGAATCTTTTTTTCCTTTTTTTTTAAATTTTAAAAAAATTTTTTTTTTTGGCTATTCCACCAACCTTCCCTCCCCCCTTGTCCCCCCCCTCAAATTTCCCCTTTTTTTCAATAATTTCAAAAAAATTGTAAAAAAAAATTAAAATTTTTTTTCTTTGAGGAGTAGGATGATGGGGGCTGGTGTTAATTTTTTGTGCTTTTTGATAGAAGTTTCCTCTTCCGGAAAGATGGGGTGGCCCTGAAAAGGGCCTTTGAAAGTGTTACGACACTTATGCGCGGTAGATTCTTTTTATTCCACCCACTTGCTTCCTGCAGATTGGACACTTAATTTTTAGATGTTGTTCGCCTGCTTCAACGCAGTGGCACATGTCTCCTACACACGTCAGCGTCACCCAACAATCTTTACAGATGCATAAATGGCCACACGGTAATACAGCGTACTTGCTCTCTTCATCTGTACAGACACTACATCTTGATATTTTTTCTTCCTTATGTAGTTGTTTGTTCTGTTTTGAAATCTCCGCATCCATTGCATTCATGTCTTCTCTCATCCCGTTAATCACTTCGTTGAGGCGGGTTGCCTCGGCTTCGCCCCAAGAGCATGGTTGTGGTGGTGTTTCGGCAGCCGAAGTCGTTATAATCGGAGTTTCGGCAGGCGACGTCGTTGTAGTTGTTGTTGCACGTCTATTGCTATTTAACCATGCAAGGTCTTGTCCGTCTTCTCCATCAGTTATATCGTCGTCGTCGGCGGTTTCTTCTTCTATGGTCACCATCCTGCTGATTTCTTGGTCTTGTTCTTGACTTAGCCTTTGCAACCGTCCATCTTCTTCTGCCATTACATCTCGCCGGAGTTGTTCCAGTTCTTCTGTACTTCGTCTTATCATGGCTTCGTCTTCAATAACCCGCTGAAAGCTTGTAATTATGGTTATTCCACCATCATCTTCACTGCTAATCATCTCTCTGTGTTCTGTAGCAGCATTTCTAGGATCTCTATGGGGTGGTGGGTGAACAGTGGTCGTCTTCTTGTACCCATCATTGTATTTGTGAATAAATGTCAACATACTACGCCTTATTTATAGTCTAGACGGCTTGTGGGTGGATGGTGGGTGATGGGTACAAGATGGCGGCATGTGGGTGGATGGTGGGTGATGGGTACAAGATGGCGACATGTGGGTGGATGGTGGGTGATGGGTACAAGATGGCCGCCTGTGGGTGGATGGTGGGTGATGGGTGCAAGATGGCCGCCGGTGTGAGTCAGTGCAAGATTATGGTATCTGCTAAAAAATGTTGTGTTTTATTTTTTCCAAAGTTTTATTTTTTCCAAAGTTTTATTTCGATAAACCCGCTGGAATTTTCAGGGTAATATTATAAGATTGTAAGCCGTAGTGTTGACGTATTTTTAGCCAGGAAAACCGATTTATTTCCCAGTGTACGGGGTTTTTTACACTACCGTACCATAATCTTATGGGTTTAAAATGGATAAAATTATTAAAATAATGGCTTAGTCGAGCGCTAGGCTGGTAAATTTTTTTAAATACTACACTATGAATTGTCTGAGTTCAACTTGCAATAAAATTTATACGGGCACTGACATTTATTGTAAAATCACAGCCGTTTATAATTGTAAAAGAAACACACACAGATTTTCGCAGCGTCAGTGTAGCAGACGACACATGTTTTCGCTACGGTCCGCGCTTTTACATTATAAATAGCGCGCAGTATTTTTTCTTAGTCATTCACAATTAGCCTGAGTGCCCAGTCATGCAGGCACCCCTGGTTGAAATCATGGATATTGATAAATCAGACTTCACCACAAATGATGATGATAATGAAGTATCACTGCTCGGCGACATCATTAATTTGGTACATGACGAACCCTGGTTGGATGCTATAATGAAAGACTTATTTCCACCACCTCAACCTCGGAACTATCCTCCACCAACTACAGCCCATTGTGAAGACCCCCCAGCCACATCGCAGCTGAGTAACTTCTTTGCCCTAGCAGCCACACCGGATGTTACCCCAGACGAATACCAACGTTTTGACGATATAGACCACATGTTACAAAGTATGTTGACACCACAAGCTAAAGAAAAAGCCGATGGAGAAATGGCACAAGAAGAAGAAAGCGGAAGCCAGACAACAGACACCTCAGACACCTCAGACGAAGATGAGCAGGCGGAGAACAGGGAAGACTTAAACACCACAGTATCCCAAAAGAGGAGGACAGACTCAAGAAAAAATAGGAAAAATAGGAAAGATTCCAGAAGAAAGAGGGCAGACTACAGAAAAAATAGAAAAGACGTGAGAACCACTAGAAATCGGCAAGATGTGAGAAAAATCCAGAAGGACGCCAGAACAAAGAGAATAAGAGACAGAAAAATAAGTCAAAAAAAAAATCAAGACGAGATGCATTATGTTTGGGCAATAACAACAACAACACTGGGATGCAACACAGAACGTCAAGGAGCCTTATATTTACACTGCGTGGAATGTAGTAACCAATTCGCGAAATACGCTATTTCCCCCTGCGGACACCAAGCCTTATGTGAAACTTGTATTCATCGCCATGCCCAAATACCAACATGTGCAGAGGCCAACAAGCCCCTAGTGTGTGAATTACTTCCCTTGACATGTCCCGTCTGTGCTGATAGAAGACAACGACAACAGGCCCTGTCAACGATGTAAACAATGTAATGGCTTATTACATATCCAAAAGGTTATTTTTATAACCACCCATCTTTTCCGAAAGGGGAACTTCTAACAACGCACAAAAAATTAACACTAGATCACACACACATATATCCCTGTGCTCGTTCAAATAAATTGTCAGTCCCCTTATCATTCGGGCTGTTATAACTTCTATCAAAATAAATTTCAGCCCGTTATTATTATTCGGGTTGTAATATTAGTAATATTAGTAACATGCCCGGGTTCAAAAATAAATTTTAGTCCGTTATCATTCGGACTGTGTAATATTAATTAATTAATTACTGGGAGAGAGAAAAGAAAAAATAAAACCCTGTGTTTATAAGAGAGAGATTAGTCCTCACAAGGACTGTTAATATTTGGGCAGGGATTGTTTTTTGGTGATGCAGTTTGCTAATAGAATAAAAAAAGGTGGGGTAATGTGGGGCATCTGTGCTTTTGAAATTTGTGCCAAATTATTAGAAGCTTCCTCTTTCGAAGCATTGGTTCGCCCTGATAAGGACGGTTATGGATCAATTTGATATGCTGTTTTATTCAGCAGGGGAGTTTTCCTGTCTACTCCCCCGTAGTCATGTCACTCACAGAAAAGTACCGGTAGGGGTTCACTGTGTACAGATGTTGAACTTCATCATCTACATCGTCCTCGTAAATTGGCAGCCCATCCAAAAAATTGGCCGGCGCTATGGTGGTGGGTGATGATGGTTCCTCAAAAATGGGGCCGGGCAGGTCTTGGAGGGGAAAGGGCTGGATTGCTGCCTCTTGTGGTAGTGGTGATGGCTGGGGCGCTGTCTCTTGTAATGGCTTGGGCGCCAGCAGTGGATGAGGGGTGGGGTACATGTTGTCACCCATGGCTCGCTGTAACAAATGGAACCATCCCTCCTCGTTGATGGTGGTTCTTGCCGCATTTAGAAGTTGGCGCACATTATTTGCCGTGCTCATCTCCCTTGCTTCCCTGTCATTAAGCAGCATTGCGCTCCACCCCGAGAATTCCCGCATCCAGAATTCTTTGATTTCTTGGAGCATGGCCCGCTTCTTTCTTCTCGATAGCTTCGGCTTCGCTGGTAATCCTCTCTTTCCCTCCTTGGTGGTTGACATCTTGGCTTGTTGGCTCATATTTTTCTTCTGATATATCTCTTCTTATGGCAGTGAAAAAGTTTTGGAATGAGCCTATGAAGCGGATCGGTAGCTATATATAACAAAAGCGCGGACCTTGGCGAAATCGTGTAGGCTGTCTGTTTTTCTGGGGTACGTTGAAAAATCTGTGTGTGTTTCTTTCTCAATTATAAACGGCTGTGATTTTACAATAAATGTCAGTCCCCGTATAAATTTTATTTCCAATTGAACTCAGATAATTCATGGTGTAGTATTTAAAATTTTAGCAGCCTAGCGCTCGACTACGCCGTTATTTTATTAATTTTAGCGAATTTTACACGCCTAATGTTAAAGTACGGAAGTCTGGAAAAACCGGTACATTGAAAATAAATTGATTTTCCTGGCTAAAAATACATGAAGACTACGGCTTACAACCTTATAATAGCTCCCTGAAAATTCCAGCGGGTTTATCGAAAGAGAACTCTAGAAAATTATTAAAACATAGCCTTCGTTTCACTGCAAGAAAAAACAATGTGCGCAGTTCCAATTCAATTTTGGTGCAAAAAAATGGGACGCAACTCTGTTTTGACAGAAATCAGATTTGTTCCAATTAATGCTATTTCGTAATTTTATTAAATGTGTTTGTCGTATGAATTACATTGTTTTATTGAGGTAGCATTATGAAAAGGATGTTGGCTACATATTTCATTAATTGTTTTATTGAATTAACGTTTCCTTAAATTTATAAGCTGTGTCAAAAGGGGCCATTCACAGAATTTAGCATCAAAAAGTACCTTCACGTACGTATAGCATTTATTACATTATATAGTATGGCTTTCCAAGTATAGGGTTTTTCATATCTCAGAGCACTATTGATTGTTCTGGTAATTATGATGACTTGATATTATATCCCAGCAATGATATTATTTTATTTTATCATGTTATTACTCAAGAATATCAATTTATGCACTCTTGGTCCGCCTACAAAAATTGCATTGTCAATTTTAATTATTTTCTCAGGGTATGAATTTTTTTATTTACAATTTTTTTATTACGATGAAATTAGCAAGAATCGGTATATATACATTTTGCCTGGCCGGTATTTTATCATTCACCATTATGGCAGTGCACGGAAAGGAGCTCGCTTTCTTCCAACTGACGTCTGATGTGATTCTCATCGTCTATGATCATGAATTGCAGCTCATCAAAGAACACCCCCGAGAAGTGAAATTATGTTTAAGCCTAGCAGGGTGGGCTCTATTGACACGGTTGTTACAGGGAAAAGAGCCCGAAGTCGATTTTATGCATGTGGGAATCGGTGTTTACCTGCGAAGTGGAAGAGATGATTGTTTTTTTCCCCGGCTAGAACAGTGTGGAGGTGCCGCTATCCTACTTTGGCCGGCATTATGGCAGGCGCTGAAAGCTATTATCACCGAGGTCCATGACGTACTCTATCCTGAGGCCAATTCTCTAGCTACCCGTACTCTTACACCGGACTGTACGCTATTATTATATCCCCAACGCGTGGAGCTGATCGATGATGATAGCCGATGTTGGTGTACGTCTGAACCGGCGCGTGTCTCTTTATCCCCGGAAGGCTGGATTACCTTGAAACGTGTGTTATGCGGTGATCTCGACGGCGATAGCATTCACCTGTGTGACGATGTGTACATTTTCCGCGGACCCTATTTTGCGCGACTTCTGTGTCTCAAGCGAGGGGGATTTACTCTGGACCCCGATCTATGGACGGCTTTGCAACAAGTAGTGCCCGTGGTCGATGAAGTACTCTCTCCACAGGAGCAGCCTCTCACAGAATAGTACCTGACCCTATAAATATCAGGGATGAGACAGAGTGTGTGTCATTCACCGTTCGACATTTAGAGCAAGCCTGTCACTACGAGCCATCCTCCCTCTTACACCCTACCAGGTGGGGTTATACGTCTATGAAGATAAAGTCACCCTGGTGGAAGACGGTGGAGCTATTTGCTGGGCGCGCGCTGAGACTCTATCGAATACGGTGACGCTACAGCGTGATGGCTGGACTAAATTTAAACGGGTGTTGAGCGGAGAGTTGGACGGACACCTCATCCACATGGACAATGCCATCTATGTATACCATACCGCCCTCTTCCCACGTGTGGGCCGCTACCAAGACCCTGCGCGAAGTTTCATCCTAACTCCCTCTCTGTGGTCAGCCTTGGAGAAAGTAGTGCCTATTGTGGACCAGTTGTTTACACCGGACGACCGATCACCCGACCAATTGGCGTGGGTTCGTGCTATAGAAGACGCGCTGGCTGAACCCCATGAAAAAAAACATGAATCCGATGATACAGCCGGGGAAGACGAAAGTACTATATCTATAGAATGCACAGAGGCTAGAGTGTCAGTGTCACCAGATGAAGCGAGCACACACATGACGGGGACGACCCAGGAGCGGCCCGATGAAGGGTAATAAGAAGCCCGTAATGAAGCGGTCCCGAAAGGGAAAAAAGGAGTCTACAGTGATTAACAAGGTGTTAACCGATTTGTATTACAGCCCTACCAGTCCAGCCCCGTATAGCGCTGTGGGAGCGCTGGCTCGAGCTGCCCATTCTCAAGGCATCAGTCGAACTGAAGTTCGAGACTGGTTAAAAACCCAAGACACTTATAGTTTACATCGAGCAGCTCGACGACATTTTCGCCGTAACCGAGTGATCGTAGGAGGTATAGATGCGCAATGGCAGGCGGATTTAGTGGACATGAGTCGATTTGCACCTCACAATGATGGACATCGGTACATATTGACCTGTATCGATATTTTATCCAAGTATGCCTGGGTACTATCCATTCGCACCAAAACAGGAGAGAATCTAATAGGAGCGTTCCAGCAGATTTTCAAGACGGGGCGCAAACCTCTTTATTTACAAACGGATGAAGGCACAGAATTTCTCAACCGACCCTTTCAAGCCTTTCTTAAGAAACAGAAGGTATTTTTCTTTCATACGTACAACGAGACGAAAGCTTCTGTGGTGGAACGCTTCAATCGCACCTTCAAAGGACGAATGTACAAGTATTTTACCGCCCAAAACACCCGACGGTACATCGATGTACTACCTCAATTGGTACAAGGGTACAATCGCGCCTATCATCGCAGTATCCAGCGAGCTCCCCGTGATGTGACAGAACGCAACGAACATCAAGTGCGTGCTACGCTGTACTCATCCAGTCCATCACAACCACTCACGGCACCCCGTTACAAACGTGGAGATCTGGTACGGATCAGTAAAGTGAAAGGCCAATTTGAGAAAAGTTACTTGCCCAACTGGAGTGACGAGCACTTTGTCATCGTTCGCCATAAACCTCGACAGCCACACGTCTATCAACTGGAAGATCTACAAGGAGAGAGACTGCAAGGCACGTTTAACGAGGCAGAATTACAACCCATAGTGAAAACACCGAAAGACTACTACACGGTGGAAAAGATTTTGAAAACGGAACGTCGACGTGGCATTCCCTATCATCTCGTCAAATGGCAAGGATGGCCTCGTTCGTTTAATTCCTGGGTGTCCGGCCGTGACATGAAACGCCTATAAATTCTAACCCCTATCACCACCCGCCTTCAGTGTAGGATTGTACCATGGATAGTACACATCTACCCTTACTGTTACGAACTCGAAAAGCACAAGTCGGTACTGTACTGTGTCTAGTAGTGCTTGTGGGTACGTTATTTACAGGCGTGTTCTACGATTTGTCGTACGTGATATCCTGTTTCAACAACCTGCGTTCCACATCTCAGTCATCCACCACTTCGACCACCACCACCACTTCGACCACTACGACGACGCTGCCTACGCCATCCAAGACGTCAAGGGTCCGCCACGTATCAACCCAGACACCCACGTCTACCACGCCGTCCACACCGTCTACTCCATCCATCACCACGTTACCCTTTGCCCGCTACATCCAGCCACCCACGACGACCACCACGCCCCGTACTACGACTACTCCACGTCATCCTCCGTCATCCCTGAGAAGCGACGATCCTTCCACCCCATCATCATCTAGTACACCCACCACGCCGCTAAAAATATTTACAGTGGACTCCCGTGAATCACGTTTACCACGACAACGGTACCCGGTACGGTACCCATTCGACTACGATCCCCGGTGGGATCCACGACAACGGTGGTGGGCTTCTAACCGTCGAGCGCAAATCACCAAATAAGAAAAAAAAAAAAAAAAAACTATGGATCCTCGATGGCAGCATCCTTTCACGTGTCTCATCGCTGGACCGACAGGGTCGGGAAAAACACACTTCGTTCAACGTCTGATCCAACACGGGTCAGCCCTCATTTCACCGCCTCTAGCTCGCATCCTGTGGTGTTATGGAGCTTGGCAACCCGCGTACGAGGAACTGGCACGTGTCCCGGGACTCACCTTAGTGGAAGGCTTACCCCCTGAGGATACACCCAAAGACACCTTGGTGGTGGTGGACGATCTCATGACGGAAACGGACAGTCGAATCACCCGTCTCTTTACCAAAGGAAGCCATCATCGTCGGTTGAGCATCATCTACATCGTGCAGAATCTCTTCAGTAAGAACAAAGAGCACAGGAACATTAGTTTGAATGCTCAGTATGTGGTGTTATTCAAAAACCCCAGAGACGCTTCACAAATTACGCACCTGGCCCAACAGATGTACCCTAAAACACGGCCTTTGTACGAGAAGCCTTTGAAGATGCTACCCAACCCGCTCACGGGTATCTACTCATCGACTTGAAACAAGACACTCCCTCCACCCTTCGATTGCGTACCCTCATTTTTCCCGGTGAGGTACAGACGGTGTACACACCCAAATAAAAGATAAAAGAATAAAAGATAAAAGAAGAAGACAATCCACTCTAGCCGTCATTCATCATCATGTCTGCACGCGTACGCAAGCACGCGCCGGCTCTGCGCGTATTACGCAGCGCGCCACCGGAGGTGGGCCGGGCCCTGGTGCGCGGGGCGGACCCCGACTTGGTACGGTGTTTGTGTGAAGTGGCCCATAATGTATTAAAAGGCAATGTTCCACTCAGTCCTCTGCAGAAAGGGAAATTGCAACGGCACAAGGCGGGTCTCCGAACGTTGGTGAAGAAGACGGGCAGTGTCAAGAAAAAGAAACAGGTGTTACAGCGAGGTGAATTTCTCGGCGCACTCCTCGCCCCCTTAGCCGCTACTGTACTGGGACCGTTACTAGGCTCCATCTTGGGACGCTAACATGGAACATACGAAAAAAATGATGCTGGTCGAACCTCGACTGTTACAGAGTTTGCAATCCCCCTATCCCGTGCCTGCCACAGTGCAACAACTGCAGTCTCTGGATGAAGAGATGAATAGTATACTGCAACGTCGACTCCCCGATCACGAGAAAATTCAACTCTACCATCATACGCTGAACCGGTACCAGACGTTTATGGATCAATATAGAGGGAGTAGTACTAGTACCCCACCACTACCTACCACCACAACGCCTACACTCCCATCCCCACCACCACCGTCATCCTCTGCCTCACCTGAGCTGGAACAGGAAGTGTTGGCCAGTGTGCCTAAAGCCTTCAAGACCAAGGCGCGTTTATTGTTGGACCGGGTGAAACAGAATGCCGATATGGGTTGGAACGCTGAAGGAAAACTGCTGATTCGAAACGAAGTGGTGCCGGGGTCTCATATGACCGATTTGATCAACGATATGGTACGTTCTCGCAAACACTCTAATCCACCGGGCTGGGAAGCCTTTGCTCAGGGGTTAAAAGACACACACACCCCTCAAGAATTGGTAGGAAATCGTGAACGCTGGAAGTGGATGCAAGCACCCTCTCGACGTCTCCCCCATACCTGGGAACGTGAATGGCAACCGCACACGCCACCCAAAACACCCTCACGGCGGGATCGTTCTTTTCACCCCTATGCCACTTCTATACCGACGGCCACAACATCACCGCCACGACGATCACGACGCCGAGGTAAGGCGCCCAAGGCCTGGGAATCCTACTAAGGGCACCCTACTAATAACTCCTATAAAAACCCGGTGCAGAAGCCAGAACAACTCAGTCGTCGTCATGTTTTACCTGACGTTGCCCAGTAATAGCTCACTCGAAGTGTTTCCTGACAACACCTTGACCAAGTATGTCACTCAATTACCCCAACCGTTACATTTACCTGGACGATGGGAATGTGGACTGGTGGATATTCAATACCCTTACTCATGGTACAACGTACAAGACGGAGAAGTATGGTACGAAGTGACCTACCAAGATAAAATCTACAGACTGACTCTCCCCGAAGGCCAATACGATACACCGCAGAAGTTCAGTCAGGGTCTGATGGCCTTGTTGCAGTACAAGGCTCTAAAGGAGAGCACGGATAGTGCAACACGCCTGATAGCCTTTCGCTTCAAGAAAAACGTGTTCTTCGATGTCAACGTACACAACGACAAGAGCTTTATCATGCTGAGCCCTAACGTGGCTGTGAAACTCAGTCCTACACTACAGCAAATGTTACGGCTGCCTCAGCGCGTCTACACGGGTCCCACCATTGACAACGGTACCCTGTTGATGGATATGAAAGTAGGTATGTACGGACTGTACGTCTACTCGGACGCAGTGGACAGCCATATTGTGGGTGATGTGAACACACCTCTGTTACGGGTGGTGCCCATTAGCAAGACGTATGGCGATCAAGTCAACCACAGTTTCAACCATATAATGTACCTGCCCGTACGACATACCGATATCAACACGATCACGGTGGATATAAGAGATGACACGGGACGCCCGATCGCATTCGAACGAGGAAAAGTGGTGCTGACACTTGCTTTCCGACAAGTCCGCTCTCCTCACTTCGTATAATGTACGTGCCTTACCAGTGCCATACGCCCAGCTATGTCGACTACTACAAGAAACAAACGGGAGGAAGCTTGCCCATGTTTAGCGGTGCACGCATGCAACGAGGCCACGGATTGGGGAACATACTGGGCAGCATTGTGAAAACGTTTTTACCCTTGGTGACACGGGGTGTGAAAGCGGTGGAGAAACAAGCGGTACGCAGTGGATTGCGCGTGGCCGGTGATGTGATGGAAGGCACAGCACCCCGACAAGCCTTCAAACGACGGGCTAAAGCAGCCGGCGGCGTCTTGATCGCCAAAGCCCTTAAAAGACAAACTCCGACACAGCGAAGAGTCATTCGACGTCCAACACACCGACGACGCACACCCCAGAGGAGGACTAAGACCAGGACGAACAAGAAAAAGAAGAGAAGTAGTAGTAGGAGAGACATCTTCGCATAATGGCATTCATTCACTCCGAGTCGTGTCCGTCTACCAACAGTGAATTGGATTTGTGGACTATTCCACCCACCCAAACCAGTGTAGCCGAAGGACGTTGGGTAGAACATCGACCCCTGGCTAGCCTGACGGGAATGGGCCCCGTGGAATTTACCATTGAAAACAAAGATACGGCCTACCTGGATTTAGCTCACACCTACTTGTACGTGAAAGCCAAAATAATGGACAACGACGGGACGCCCATAGCGGACGATGCGGTAGTAGGCCCGGTGAATCTTTGGCTGCACTTCTTGTTCCAACAGGTGGATATAGGTCTGAACGATAAACTCATCAGTACGTCCACCAATACGTACCCGTACCGAGCCTACATGGAGACGCTGTTGTCGTACGGTGAAGATGCCAACAAATCACACTTACAAGCTGAGCTGTACTTCAAGGATTCACCCGGAAACATGAACACCTTGCTCGGTGCCAATACTGGGTTCACCGACCGCCAAAGAATGGCAGCCCAAAGCAAGTCCATCGATATGATGGGACGACTGCACGCCGATCTGTTCCTGCAAGACCGCTACATGATGAACGGTGTATCCATCAAGATCAAGTTGATCCGTTCCTTACCCGCGTTCGCCTTAATGGCCGGTGGGGAGTGGGGTGTCGACTACAACATCGTCATTGAAGATGCAGCCCTGTTTGTCCGTACGGTAGATTTGCAACAGGGCGTGTTGCTGAGTCACATGGAAGCCTTATCGAAAAAACCAGCCCAGTACCCCATCCGACGCGTACAGACCAAGGTGTTCTCTGTGCCAACAGGTACGATGATGGCCAACCGTGAAAATTTATTTCTAAGGGATCTGCCTAAACGTCTTACCCTGGCGTGTGTGACCAACACCACTTTCAATGGAAATTGGGCTGAGAATCCGTTCAACTTTCAACATTTCAACATCAACTTTGTGGCACTGCACGTGACCGGCCATCAAATTCCAGCCCGCCCATTACAACCGGACTTTAAAAACCAAAACTATGTGCGGACCTACCTGAACCTGTTTACAGCCACAGGACAAAACAACCAGGACGAAGGCAATACCATCAGTCGACAAGACTTTAGCCATGGGTACACATTGTTCGCCTTTGACCTCACCCCCACCTTGGAACACGATCATCAACTGGCTTTGCTCAAGAAAGGAAACCTACGGTTGGAACTGCGTTTCGCCCCCCCTCTAACCAACACCATTAACGTGATTTGCTACGCCGAGTTTGATAACGTCATCAGCGTGGATCAGCAAAGAAACGTGCTGTGTGACTACGCCAGCTAAGAGTCATGGATACAGAGCAGCTGATGAGCATACTCCAGCGAGATCCGAAGATCCCCTTTCGAGGTGTGTTTCCACGCAATGTGTTTCCCACCCACTCCACCACCCCAGCAGCCTACATCCTGAATACAGACACGAGGAGTCGACCCGGTGAACATTGGATAGCTGTGTACGTGGACACCCTAGGCCAAGGCGAATACTTTGATTCCTACGGACTTGCACCCCTACATGCCGATTTGGTGAAATTCATGGACGTCTCTACTACAGAGTGGCGTTGGAATACTCAAAGATTACAAGGACCCTTGAGTAGTGTGTGCGGACAGTACTGTGTGTTTTATCTCACTCACCGGAGTAGAGGACATTCTATGCCCACTATCGTACACATGTTTGATGATTATTGTCAAGCCGAAGACCGTGATGTCCTCGTCTATGACTGGACGGCCTCTCGTTTTAATGTGCATGCTCCATTTCTCTGGTTAACTTAAAAATGTACTGCGCGCGCGCGCGCAGGCCACTTGTTTATTATTATCACGTTATATTGTTATGACGTTGTTGTTCTGACGTTCATTGATGTTGAATAAAAGATGAAAAAACACAAAAAATGTTTTGACTTTTTTTTATTTAAGTCAACAAGAAAGGATTAGACTATATACAAATAGAATACAGGGTACAAATAGTAGGGTTAAGGTACAAAAAAAATCTGTCAGGAGTAGGATTCGAACCTACGTACGGCAATGCCGACCAGCACTTAATACCGGCGCCTTAGACCACTCGGCCATCCTGACTTTTACATTTGTGTATCAACAGTTATAGTTCGACATTGTTCACAAGTCCAAGTAGGTGGTGCTCACACCGTCGGCCAACACTTTTCGTTTCGGGTAAAAGAAAGTAAAGGCGTCTCGTTGCTGGATGTACGTGCGCATCTGGTGATCCACCACGCGAAATCCTCGGTTAGTACCACTCGCACTGCCCTGGCTTTGCAGCACGTTCAAGTACAAGGCTTTGTCGATGTTGGGATCGCGCCGGCTCACTCCTTTGCAGCTAAACTTATTTTCGTCTTCGTCTCCTCCGTAACAGTAATACGTCTTGGAGGAGAGACCAATCATAGCATCCCCACTCCACTCCAGCTTGAACAGGCCCGGCGTACGCTTATCGTACTGGTAATGGTCACGTCGAGGTAGCCACTGGTCCCGTTCCGCTTCATACTGGGCCCGTAACTCCGGTTTTACCAGGGACTCCCAATCCGCATTAGAGACGGCCATGTAGGCCGAGTCGGTATCCATTTCCATGAGTTGCCAGTCTGATGGATTAAAATAGACACCCATGAAGTCATAGAGAAACTGCAGCATCCTCAGCTTGGCCACCTGGTAGACCATACATCCAATCTGCAGGGGTAAGTTGTACCGGATAGTCTTCTTGGCTGAAGTGACTTCATAGGTGTCGTCATCGATGACCTCCACGGATCGAAACAGAGGAGAATTCACTTTTTGCGGGCTTGGGCAGTAGTACAAATGTTCACGTTGACGTGCTTATCCTGGTTCGTTACCGTTTTTCCGTAATAACCATTGCCAGTCAGCTTCCAACATTCACCGATGATGGCCTCACTCGGGTATTCATCACCTTGACGACGGGCCGACGTCACGATGTCGGCATTCTCCGCAAAACAAGCGTCGGGTACGTACTGTATCACTTGATATATTTGGGTAATTTCCAAACCGTGGTTCATGTACCACTGCAGTAAGGGTGTGCCCAGCAAGATTTTCTCGGCCCACATACTACCAATCAACATGCGTCGAGGTTGAGGCAAACACTCGTGTTGCTCCGCATAGGTCCTCATGGTGTCCCCAATATCCGCCCGACCCACCAGCGTGTTCTTAAAGATGGGAGGGCACTGGGCGAAGAGAGGCTTGAGAGTGTCGGGAACATGCAAATCACATTCGACAAAGCCGTAGAGGTCCCCCGAACGAATGGCGTCCAACATCTGTGGCAGACTCAGAAGTCGCCGACGACTCAAGGGGTACTCGCGCTCTTTTAGGAAACGTCGTAAATGGGGCAGGGCCTGGCACATCGTGTGAAATTCACACTCCCACATTTCAATCAGATGGAATCCTCTCTCTTTCACATAATCACCGTTCGCCACCACTTCTTCGCGTAATTCTTGCGGTGTTTTTCCACGTCGCTCGTTGAAGCGTCCAGCGCTGAAATGGCATTCGTGGCCGTGCCAATAGCAACCGTAAAATTGGAATACGGTGGGTGTGCTACCCACCAGGGCAAACCCATCGACGGGAAGTCGACGATCTCCTATGCGCTTCTCTGTGGCGTTGGTCTGGTGTCGTATATAAATCGCCCGTCGATAGGCTTCCCAATCCAACCACTGATCAGCCAGATGCTTGTAGGGTGTACGTTGCGGTGTAAAATGCCGACCTTCCGCCAACCAACGTGTATAATGGCCACTGGGCATAGGTTGGGCCAGCGACCACAGGTACAAGGCATTGGCATCGAAACCGATGATCTTAGCACAGGGTTTTCCACTGGGGAGAGTAGTGACGTCCTTCTCGTGATAACGGTGAAAAATAAGACTCGGGCCGCCCACAATGTTCTGCTTTAGACAATCATGCATGTCTGCATCTTTTTGCTGTATCAGCGAGAAGTACGTAGCACACTCTTGAAAAAGATGGCGAAGCGCTAGACCCGGTAAACTCAAGCACTCCTTGAAGATGTCGACGTGCATTTGGCGACGAAAGAGTTGCACCATTTTCTCGGCCGCTTCCAGGAAAGGAACCACATCTAGGTTATTATACCATATCAGGAAATCTCGCAAGGTCTGCATATGTTCATCGTTCCATACCTGCTGTAGTTCCCGGTACGTGTCTTCCGGACATTCCACTTGCTTCAAATCATCAAAGAAGGCGTGCCGGGGTGGCAACTGTGTTTCCTGCAAACGGTCGAGCGATGATATATACGTGTAAGGAACCTCCCTTTGGTTTGTGCACAGTTATAGGCCTTGACCCACTGATCATAGCTACAATTAGGAGCTAGGTAGTTCCGTACATCCAGGAAATGCAGTGATGTGGTAGTGAGGGCCATATGATTATTGATCTTCTTGATCACGGACTTGAGGGTATTAGCCTGGGCCAAGTAAGGGTAGAGAAATTCCTTCACCATGTTCAAATCGTATCGCCCCGAGTTGAAGCCGAGCACTGGTAACTGGCCTAGGTATTGTAGGAAGCGCACTTTCAATTTCTCCGCATACGGTTTCGGTAAAGGTACATCCTGCGACTGAATGGGTTCCGGCTCCTGGGTCTCGCACTCTGACTCTGACTCTTCATCGTCGCTGAACGATACACCGGGTATAGGAATGCGGTCGTCCAGTTGGTCCAGTACGTGCTGGAACTTGGCCACCAACAATTCCGTACTAGCCGCACTGACTTGCTCTAAATACTCCATCATGCGGGTAATCAACTCATGGGAGTCCCCCGACGACACGAAGCAGACAGGCGCAGCGTCATAGCCGGGTACGTTGCTGGAAATACTGACACTCAGAGGAATATGGCGCTGCGTCCACTGCGTTTTCGCTGAGAACATGTCCATGGGCTCCAACAGGGCCTCAAAATCGTAACACGTCCGGTAGGGAAAATAACGGTCCTCTTCCGGTATGATGATACCCTCATCGGCCAGTTCCTGGAAAATAGTAGGCGTATTATGATACACACCACCCGGATATACTCGCTTGACACTGTTGTCACAGATTTTCTCGTGGCGATGTAAGTGGTAAGACTTTTTAAACACCCGATGGCATTGGGCACAACTGAAAGACTGAGCGTACTGGCTCATATTGGAGATCAGCGAAAAATGACTCACGCCATTGTCGTCGAACGCATTGACTTTCATGTTGTACTGCAACAAGGTGAGCAGACACTCTATGAACGTCTTGGGCGTATCGTATTGGCCTTCGGGCAGAGTGAGTCGGTGTATTTTGCCTTCGTAGGTCACTTCGTACCATACTTCTTGGTCTCGTACGTTGTACCACGAGTAAGGGTATTGAATATCCACCAGTCCACATTCCCACCGTCCAGGTAAATGCAACGGTTGCGGTAATTGAGTCACGTACTTGGCCAAGGTGTTGTCAGGAAACACATCGAGTGAACTGTTACTGGGCAACGTGAGGTAAAACATGACGACTGAACTTTCTGGCTTCTGCACCGGGCTTTAATAGGGTTTCCCTAGTAGGGTTTCCCTAGTAGGGTTTCCCTAGTAGGGCTCCCAGGCCTTGGGCGGCTGACCTTGGCGTCGTGATCGTCGCGGTAGTGGGGCCGGCATAGAGGTCGCATAGGGGTGAAAAGAACGATCCCGCCGTGAGGGTGTTTTGGGAGGCGTCTGCGGTTGCCATTCCCAGGTATGGGGAAGTCGAGAGGGTGCTTGCATCCAGTTCCAGCGTTCACGATTTCCTACCAATTCTCGAGGGGTGTGTGTGTCTTTTAACCCCTGAGCAAAGGCTTCCCAACCCGCTGGATTAGAGTGTTTGCGAGAACGTACCGTATCGTTGATCAGATCGGTGATATGAGACCCCGGCACCGCTTGGTTTCCAATCAGCAGCTGCCCCTGGTCGGTCCAACCCATATCAGGATTCTGTTTCACCCGGTCCAACAATAAACGAGCCTTGGTCTTGAATGCTTTAGGGACACTGGCCAACACTTCCTCTTCGAGCTGAGGTGAGGCAGAGGATGATGGTGGTGGTGGTGGTGTGGGTGTGGGTGGTGTGAGTGTGGGCGCTGCGGATAGGGGTGGTGGTGTACTACCCCTATATTGATCCATAAACGTCTTGTACTGGTTCAGCGTGTGATGGTAGAGTTGAATTTTCTCGTGATCGGGTAGTCGACGGTGGAGTATACTATTCATCTCTTCGTCCAGAGACTGGAGTTGTTGCACCGTGGCAGGTACGGGATAGGGTGATTGCCAACTCTGTAACAGTCGAGGTTCGACCAGCATCATTTTTTTCGTATGTTCCATGACGTTTAGCGTCCCACGATGGAGCCTACTAACGGTCCCAGTACGGTAGCGGCTAAGGGTGCGAGGAGTGCGCCGAGAAATCCACCTCGCTGTAACACCTGTTTCTTTTTCTTGACACTGCCCGTCTTCTTCACCAGCGTTCGGAGACCCGTCTTGTGCCGTTGCAATTTCCCTTTCTGCAGAGGACTGAGAGGAACATTCCCTTTTAACACATTATGCGCCACTTCACACAAACACCGTACCAAGTCTGCGTCCGCGCCGCGCACCAGGGCCCGGCCCACCTCCGGTGGCGCGCTGCGTAATACGCGGAGGGCCGGCGCGTGCTTCCGTATGCGTGCAGACATGATGAGGAAGTGAATGCTAGAGGAGGGTTGTTGCTTCTTTTATTTGGGTGTGTACACCGTCTGCAACTCACCGGGAAAAATGTGGGTGCGCAATCGAAGTGCCGAGGGTGTCTCTTGTTTCAAGTCGATGAGTAGATACCCGTGAGCCCCTTGGGTGGCATCTTCAAAGGCTTCCCGCACAAAGGCCGTGTTTTTAGGGTACATCTGTTTTGCCAGGTGCATAATTTGTGATGCGTCTCTGGGGATTTTGAATAAGACCACTTACTGAGCATTCAAACTAATGTTCCTGTGCTCTTTGTTCTTACTGAAGAGATTCTGGACGATGTAGATGATGCTCAACCGACGATGATGGCTTCCTTTGGTAAAGAGACGGGTGACTCGACTGTCCGTTTCGGTCATGAGATCGTCTACCACGACCAACGTGTCTTCTGGGGTGTCCTCGGGAGGTAATCCTTCCACCAAGGTGAGTCCAGGGAGGCGTGCCAGTTCCTCGTACGCAGGTTGCCAAGCTCCATAACACCACAGGATGCGAGCCACGGGAGGTGAAATGAGGGCTGACCCGTGTTGGATCAGGCCTTGAACGAAGTGTGTTTTTCCCGACCCCGTCGGTCCAGCGATGAGACACGTGAAAGGATGCTGCCACCGAGGATCCATAGCGTTTTTTTATTTGGTGATTTGCGCCCCGCGTTCATAGGCCCACCACCGTTGTCGTGGATCCCACCGGGGGTTGTAGTCGTGCGGGTACCGTTGCCGTGATAAACGTGATTCACCGGATCTCCCTCTAGGTGTTAGCGTCGTGGTGTTGGTGGTGGTGGGTGGTTGTCGTGATCTGGGTGCCTCGGAGGGTTCGCTTCTGAGGGTAGACATGGGAGGCTGGCGGGTGAAAAGAGGACTAGACCGCGTCGTGGGCTGGGTGTGTGGTGATAGGGTCCGCCTTCCGCTTCTGAGGGTAGATACGGGAGGCTGGCGGGTGAAAAGAGGACTAGACCGCGTCGTGCACTGGGTGTAGGGTGATCCCAGCGTCGTTGGAGAGAGAGTGGTGGTGGTGGTGGTGGTGGTGGTGGTGTTGGGTGATTGCACTTGACGTTGAAACCCCGGTGGAGCAGCACTTGGACGAATGGTGGAGAAACAGGATATCAGATACGCCAAATCGTAGAAGACTCCTCCAAACTGGGCCAACCTTGCCATTTGACGAAATGATAGGGGATGCCACGTCGACGTTCCGTTTTCAAAATCTTTTCCACCGTGTAGTAGTCTTTCTGTGTTTTCACTACCGGTTGTAATTCTGCCTCGTAAAACGTGCCTTGCAGTGTTTCTCCTTGTAGATCTTCCAGTTGATAGACGTGTGGATGTCGAGGCTTATGGCGAACGATGACAAAGTGCTCGTCACTCCAGTTGGGCAAGTAACTTTTCTCAAATTGCCCTTTGACTTTACTGATCCGTACCACATTTCCGCGTTTGTAACGGGGTGACGTGAGTGGACTGGGGTCTATCGAGTACAGCGTACGGCGCACTTGATGTTCGTTGCGTTCTGTCACATCGAGGGGAGCTCGCTGGATACTGCGATGATAGGCTCGATTGTATCCTTGGACCAGTTGAGATAGCACATCGATGTACCGTCGGGTGTTTTTGGCGGTAAAATACTTGTACATTCGTCCTTTGAAGGTGCGATTGAATCGTTCCACGACAGAGGCTTTGGTCTCGTTGTACGTATGGAAGAAAAACATCTTCTGTTTCTTAAGAAAGGCTTGAAAGTGACGGTTGAGAAATTCTGTGCCTTCATCCGTTTGCAAATAGAGGGGTTTGCGTCCCGTCTTGAAAATCTGCTGGAACGCCCGTACCAGATTCTCTCCTGTTTTGGTCCGGATGGGCAGTACCCATGCGTACTTGGATAAAATATCGATAAGGTCAACATGTACCGATGTCCATCATTGTGGGGTGCAAATCGACTCATATCGACCAAATCGGCCTGCCATTGTGCGTCTACGCCTCCTACGATGACTCGGTTACGGCGAAAATGTCGTCGGGCTGCTCGATGTAAGCTATAAGTGTCTTGGGTTTTTAACCATTCTCGAACTTCAGTTCGACTGATGCCTTGGGAATGTGCAGCTCGAGCGAGCGCTCCCACAGCGCTATAAGCGGCTGGACTGGTAGGGTTGCAATACAAATCTGTTAACACCTTGTTCACAGTGGTACGCCACCTGGATTCCTGCCGCCCAGCTTTTCTCATTCCCCTCTGCGTCCCCCTCTTCCTACCCCGCCGGGTCCCCGTCTGGGTTGCGCTGTTGTGTGTTCGCTTCATGAGTAGACACTGACACTCTAGCCTGTGTGTACCCTATAGATATAGTACTTCATCGACAATGGGGATTACTTTTTCCAAGGCTGTCCATAGATCAGGGTCCAGAGTAAAACCACCTTGCTTCAGACAGAGGAGTCGAGCAAAATAGGGACCGCGGAAAATGTAGACGTCGTCACACAGGTGAATGCTATCACCGTCCAGGTCACCCAACAACACCCGTTTCAAGGTAGTCCAGCCTTCCGGTGACAAAGAGACACGCGCTTGGGGTTCACACGTACACCAACACCTACTATCGTCATCGATGAGCTCCACTCGTTTGGGGTACAACAATAGGGTGCAGCCAGGTGTAAGAGTGCGGGTCGCCACAGAGTTCGCGTCGGGGTGCAGTAAGTCGTGGACGTCGGGGATAATAGCTTTCAGCGCCTGCCATAATGCCGGACGGAGTATGATAGGGGGACCACCACGCTTTTCTAACCGGGGAAAAAAAGAATCATCTCTACCACTTCGTAGGTAGACACCTACTCCCACGTGCATGAAATCGACTTCGGGCTCTTTTCCCTGTAACAACCGTGTCAATAGACACGAACTTATACACGTCAGGAGGCTATAGTTGTGATTGTGAATTGTCGAACTTTATCTATACACCATGCAAACATATTGTGACTGGTGACCTTGATGTGGTGAGTGATAGGGATCTGAAAGTACTCCTGATGAAGGGACCTAAATATAGAGAGCCAAGAAGAATAAATCTGAAGGCCGACCAGAAGATAGTCCTGCCTACATTGGAACAGTACGTTATTGATTGGTCTAAGCGAGAAAAAAGTTGAACCTACAGTACTCGCTGATTGGCTGGACCTCACCAAGAGCAAGGTCGTTGAAACAATCCGCCATATTGACAGAAGTACTCTTCCCCAAGCAAAACAAGTTCTGAGGAACCTCAATTCGCAAGAAGTTCTAGCAAATCTCCAGAGTAAATTCGTCATAGTCCCAGCAGACAAAGCTCCGAATAATATAATATTCATATGTAAATATTACTATTACCAGGTGCTGGTTAAAGAATTGAGTATAGACATATCTTCATCAAATACATCTACTTACTCCCAAACTGCATTTACTCTGGAAGATTTATTTAACAATCACAAAAAGTTTCTCAGGGAAAGAGGTATTTGTCTTCCAACCAATCATAGCGACATACCAAAAATATACTGGACTCCCAAAATGCATAAATCACCATACAAAGCTAGATTCATAGCTGGTTCTAGAAGCTGCACCACCAAGCTTCTTTCAACCCTATTGACGAGGGCCCTTCAGGAGGTAAGCATTTTGGGAAAGGTATTACACCACTATTTCTAAAAACTCTGGCGTTGAATGTATGTGGATATTGAAAAACTCAAAATGTCTTACGGAAGAACTTGATGCTAAAGGTCACATGCCGTACAGACATGTATCCACATGGGATTTCTCGACTCTCTATACTACAATCCCTCATCAGGACCTTATTGACCGTCTAAGTTCATTAATAGTATCTGTGTTCAAGAAAACTGATCGTAGATATATTAATGTCGGAAGCCACAAAGCATTCTTTAGCTCTACTACATACAGGAGATATCATTCATGGGATGTTTCTTTGTTTATAGAGTTGCTTGAGTTGCTTGAATTTCTCATTAATAATATCTATGTGAAAATTTGGCAACACAATATATCAGCAGCATATAGGTATTCCAATGGGTACTAATTGTGCACCCCTGTTGGCTGACCTATATCTGTTCTCTTATGAATATGACTATATGCTGGCGCTTTCAAAAACCGATCCACTCAAAGCCCGTTCCTTCTCATTCACCAAACGCTATATAGACGATCTTCTCGCTGTGGATAATCGCTATATAAATGACGCAGTGAAGGATATATATCCACCTTCACTGGATTTGGAGGAAACTACAGATAGCCCTACAGGCACATCATATTTAGATCTATATCTCTACAAAAATGAAGCGGGCATTCTCTCTCGTCGATTTTATGACAAAAGAGATGATTACAATTTCGACATCGTAAACTATCCCTTTCTGGATAGTAATATTCCAGTGGGACCTGCATATGGCGTATACATATCTCGCTTATTAGCATTTGCTAGATCCTGTGTTAAATGTGATGATTTTAATCAACGTCACAAAACACTGTTGCAGAAACTTATAAAACAGGGCTATTCTACCAAGCGCCTCCACTCAAGTTTCTCAAATTTGGCGATACATATCGCATGCTGATAGCAAAATACGAACGTAGCGTGCAAGATCTATGGGGCTACGTTTCGTAACATGTGTCTAATTCCGCTTAACCCGGGGCTAGGGGCCGTATGAGCCCATGTACTTCAAGATCCTCATGGTACTCATATGAACAGTCACAATCAAAGCGTGACTGAGGTACATCATTTTTAGATGACGACTCTATAACGAATATTATGGATTAAGAATACTGATCAGCGATACGGATTTGATATTTTGGAACATCATGATGTCTTGCCGGCATCATTGAAAACTGTTGACCGCTTCTCTCTTGCAGGAAACAAGCCTATGTTTATGTATACTTTTGTCTTTTTGAATTTGGTGCTAATACTGTTATATGGAAATGGAATAGGTCTTTGGATTATGGACGCGGATATTCTCTAATGGACGACGGCTGGATTATGAATGACGGACTAGACGCTTGTAATTGAAGATATCTTTGAACGCCGCTATGAGATTCGCCCCCGTTTTCGTCCGGATGGGTACCACCCACGCATACTTGGATAGGATATCGATGCACGTCAAGATATACCGATTCCCATCGCTGTGTTTGGCAAAGGCGCTCATATCGACCAAATCCGCTTGCCACTGGGCATCTATTCCTCCCACGATGACCCGGTTCCGTAGAAAATGGCGACGGACAGATTGATGTAAGGTATAGGTGTCTTGTTTTCTTAACCAATCTCGGACTTGGGCACGTTGTATCCCCTGGGGTTTGGCCGCTCGATAGAGAGCCGACAATGCACTATAGGCCGCCGGACTGTCCGGGACTGTAGTATAAGTTATCCAACACCTTCTCCCAGCGCTTCATGGTGACAAATGATGATGGACCCTGGCTCTATCGTTTATTTATAACGGGTATATCTTGGGCCGGAGTTTCTTTCTGATTTTCTTCGTTGGCTTCCACAGTGTCCATGGTAAATGACCAGTCCAACTCGTCCTGATGACCGCTTGATAAGCACTTGATCCACATCTACCACGGCATCTTCCAATGCAGACCATAGATCAGGGTGAAGGGTAAAAATGCACTGTACCTCCATCTAGCCGAGCCAATTGAGCAAAGAAAGGGCCGCGTCGGATGTACACATCGTGACACAAGTGGATGAGGTCGCCGTCCAGTTCACCAGACAACACCCGTTTGAATTTGGTCCAGCCCTGCCGGGACAGACGAATGTGGGCCGGGCACGGTTGTGTAGGGTCCGCATCACAGATGTCTCCCACCTCCTCCATGATATCGACCTTATCCGCATACACGTGCAGGAATACCTCGGGGGTTAAGCTGAGATACGCCAGTATTATATGCTCCGTCATGGTCAGTACGTGAATGGTACTAGATTTGACTGTCTCTCGTATTTATAGGGAGAACCCCGTGAGATCAAAGGATCAGGTGGTCATGTCACTGGGCTGACTGAGTCTAGCCGGGTAATCAATGGCATCGTCGTCGGGTTCATGGCTAGACATTTGTTCATTGGGTTCTGCCGCTGCTTCTCTCAGGGCACGAGCCCACTTCAACTCGTCTGATGACCGCTCGTCCGGTGTAAGCAGCTGGTCCACGATAGGCACCACTTTCTCGAAGGCTGTCCACAGATCGGGGTCTAGGGTGAAGCTTCGCGTAGGGTCTTGGTAGCGGCCCAGGCGTGGGAAGAAGGGTCCACGGTATACGTAGATGGCATTGTCTATGTGGATGAGGTGTCCGTCGAGCTCCCCGCTCAACACCCGTTTAAATTTGGTCCAGCCGTGTAGCGTAACCGTATTCGATACGGTCTCAGCGGGCGACCAGAAAACATCTCCACGGTCTTCCACGAGGGTGACTTTATCTTCATAGACGTGTAACCCCACCCGGGGTGTAAGGGGAAGGATGGCTCGTAGAACGGGTGACATGCTTGATCCAATGTTGAACGGTGAATGACACACACTGTGTCTGACCCTCGTATTTATAGTCAGGTCCCACTGTCAATGGCACAGCGCCAGGGTCAATAGGGCACAGACCATGACTAGGCCAACCAGCCGTCGCTGGTTCCGGCGTGAGCGCTCGTGGTCCATAGCCCGAGCATCAAGGATGGCTGTCATAGTCCAGTAGTGGTGAGTGATGGCACACCTCTCCATCGAGTGCACTCTGTCGAGCACCGCTTCTGTGAACTCGTTCAGGATCTGGCGTCGCCCCTCGTTGTCGTCGCCATCTGCAAACATGGACCGCACCACTGCTCGGTAACCCGTGAGTGAATTAACCACGGTGGCATGCTGTAAAATGCGAGTGGCATAGGGCTGGATCTCCGTCATGGCTCTGCAACCGTAGAAACGAAGGTGTAGGATCCAGAGGGACGTGTTTTATAGACCATGTCACACATTAGGAATGCATGTACTAACCTGTCTGTGGGGACTCAATGTCGTTCACCTTCGTGTCTTTTCGGGTACGTCCGTGTCTTTTCGGACTTTCGACTGAGTGTGCTAAAAATAGATCACCAGCTAGCGTGCTATAAAAGGGAAGCGGCCTTGCCGTTTCATCAGACACTCTGACAACCACCAAGATGTTCACTTGCACAACTTGCCAGAAGCAGTTTACTCGTCTAGATAATTTACGACGCCTCCACGACGGTATAACCTGCGCACCATTTAATCACATTTACGATGCACGGTATACTTGTATAACCTGCGCACGGTCATTTAATCGGGAGGATGATTTACTGCGCCACGAACGCTCATTCCACGAGGGCGCGACGGAACAATGTAAGGATTGTGGTCAACTCTTCAAACGACGCAGTCAGTTAAGACGGCATCAGCGTTTGATTCATGTCCTGTCACCACGGTTTTGGCGACAACTTCCTACTGAAGAGGAGCCGCGGAAGGTGAGATCCACTGAAGATAAGTCCGGGAAGACGAACGCCACTGGTGATGCGATGACGGAGAGCCCACCTATACCCACAGTTGGGAAGAGCCTGGATTTCCGGCCGGACCCCACCGTTACGGTTTCGAGTGATACGCCTGACAACATCGAACATTTTCTGGACGAACCCATAAATGTTCCTAGCGATCTCTTACCCGAAGATCATCCAGAGAGTGACATCTCTCGGCGCCATTGGTCCATGCCACGGCAGTGTTTCCACCGTCATCGCCCTATTCAAGATATCTACAATTTCCCACTGACCAACCTCACCCGTCTACGCAGCTACGTGGAAACCATCTTCAATGACCAACCTACGGCCTTCACATTAAATGTAGCATTTGGGTACATCTTATGCCATAAGATGACGGGTGAATTGCGCTATTTCTATTCCAGTGCCATCAACCCAGTGTACGACCAACCGTTTACCATCATTAACCGGAGGTCACTAGAGATGTTGCTGGACCAAGTGGAACAATTGGATGTCTTGGGATGGGCCCAACAACAACGACCCAACACCAAGTGGACAGTGAAGAGGGTGACCAATGTTACGTTTTTCCTTACCAAGCTGATCCACCACTGCCATCGGTTGAATGCGTCACTCGTGCACTGATGAATACCATACCATGCCGTACATACTCTCTATGTCTACATGCTGATCATTGACTTGAGCTCAGTAAACACTTGTACCTAATGTGACGGTGCGTTAAATAATAAAACATGGTGTTTGATATTTCAATTTGTTTTGCTGTGAACATACTAAACATACCCAGGGCGGCTCCCCCAGCCTGGGTATGATGTAACATTGGGGATAATAAACTGTATGAACATTGCTGAACTTGTTGTTATTCACATCACCCCATTGACTTGATAGGCAGGTCCCAATAAGCCCGGGGACCGATATTAGCCCTTTTGGCTAGAGGTGATAGGGGTTTTCCCCTATTTTATGGGTAAAGTCCGTTTTCCGCTTTTTTTCAGGAAATTTTTTACATGTATCCACCCATGACTGGATGCCCCCTAACACAGGCTTCACTTGGATACCTCATACGACTCCATCGGCCCATTAGGGACTCCCCTAGATCCCAAAACGTCTATTTCCATACCCTTTTCCCACAATTCCCTGTCTGCGCATGCGCAGAATGGTGACAACGCTCGAGCCACTAGTCCAGTCCGATGCCCCTTCACGAATGCTTCACATGATACCTCATATGACCCCATTGGACCATTAGGGGCTCCCCTAGCTCCAAAACGTCTATTTTCCATACCCTTGGCCACCGCGCATGCACAGAATGCCGATATTTCAACCCCACACCCAGCCCATCAGATGCCCCTTCACGAATGCTTCACTTTGATACCTCATATGACCCCATTGGACCATTAGTGGCTCCCCTAGCTCCAAAACGTCTATTTTCATACCCTTTGGCCACCGCGCATGCGCAGAATGCCGATATTTCAACCCCACACCCAGCCCATTAGATGCCCCTTCACGAATGCTTCACTTTGATACCTCACTCGACACAATAGGCCCATGAGGGGCTCCCCTAGCTCCAAAACGTCTATTTTCATACCCTTCGGCCACCGCGCATGCGCAGAATGCCGATATCTCAACCCCACACCCAGCCCATCAGATGCCCCTTCACGAATGCTTCACTTTGATACCTCACTCGACCCCATCGGACCATGCAGCGTATTTCCAGTCTAGGGACTACTTTTTCTCCGCGGAAGCTTTCTTCCGCGACCGCATCACCGCCAGACCGCATCACCGCGGAGGAATACATCCCCTTTTCCACAAAATTCAAGATGGCGGCTAAACTCTGGCAGATCGAGTTGTCTCCCTTGCGTCCAGAGTGTACAGATGGCGCTACTAGTTCCTCCTCAAAGCCTCCCCGTGACGTCACTACATCCGGGTGAAAGTAGAGGGCTCCGGGGTTTACACTACTACTCGACTCGCTATCTGTCTCAAAACTAAAACATCCTCATCAGACTAAGGATTCATGAAGTACAGATTCAGTGCAGTTATACAATCATTGCAATCAAAACCATACACTGAAATTATATAACTATTTCTCACAAATAACTGTGTACAACACCTGACCGAAAAGGTCATTCAATGGAATCTCGGAAATAGCTTAGTCAAAACAAGCAGCACTGGAAATTTAGAACTAATAATATATATATGTACTGTGACGTTTAAAATATGACTTCTAGTTTGCATGCACAAATCAATAGGACAAGTATGGTGGCTAAGAAGTCTACCTTTATGTGAAAGTATGGTGGCTTACAAAAAAAAATCGATATTACTATCGCAGAGAGTTGCATCTCCAACAAAACGAAAAGGAAATTATCAGAGGGCAAGGAAATGGAGCTAATAACTGCAAAGGTGATCAATCCGTCAGTAGCCAATACACCAGAACTTATTCTCAAATGAGAGTACGTTCCATGCATGAAAACGCGCGGCCATTGGCTACATCATAAGCTACAAAATGCATAATTCATTAAAATGATATACAAAGTTCATAGAATAGTCCGTATTCATAGCTGAGATCGTTATCCGCAATATCGATCCAGTATCTCAAATCATTATCCAGTTATCATAGTCCATGTCCATAGCGTATTGTTGTAATTCGACATTAATCAAAATTTCTGCAACTCAAATACTCCAAATATATTATACAACATGCCAGTCACATCGCAAGTGTGACCAAAACAATTGCTTGTAAACATCCCAAGTATCTCAGTTGCGAAGGCAAAACAATTTCCCCAAACATTACACAAAAACAAAACAATTTACAAAACACTGAATGAAAAGCAAAACAATTAACCAAAACAGTACATTAAAAGCAAAACAAAATGGCCAAAACAAATAACATTTAACTGTATCAAAATGTCAAGACTCAAACCTGCATGTAAGCTAATGTCAAAGCAGAATGAACCTACCAGTTCATTGCAATAAAAACCGTTTTATGTCAGTAGAAATGAATCACGTGGGGAAGCTCAATCAGTTATGAGAAAAGAATTCTGCACAAACTGATAACGCCCATTATCCAATTCATACCACTGCGTGGTATCTCAATATTGTTGCAACAAAAATAACTAAAACACAGACACAATTATCGTGTGGTTATGTCTCAGACATTTTCCATGGTTATCACCAAGTATTCGACTTCTCTAGCATGGTCAGTGCTAAGTCATACCTCATCCTGAAGGGTTAACATTAGGACCTTATGTTACTCATTATGAAAGCTAGAAGTGTTAATGGTCGACATGGACACACTATGTACTGCACTTAAGGAAGCTGTCAATACGTGTTAATTGAAACCGAATCGCCATCTAACGTTTTAGACTTACATCTGAGGATCCAAACAATAATAATAAAATTCAGAATGATACAATAAACAACAAAAATATAACCAGGCTCCCACGGCCTAACCGGGGATTGTAAGAACTCCGCAGCCTACATCAACCAGGCGTTCATGGCCTTCCAAGCATTATATGCTACAATATCTTGTACGTACTCAGTGTCTCAAGGACCTATCGTTATATACGCGATAACCTTAGTATCATTTAGCTCAAATGCGTTAAGTGCTTAGCTTACCAGCTACACAAGCTATTATGGAAATCGATCACCATAAAAGTCCTAATAACAAAAATAAACCATTGTGGAATCACATCACAATGTTCTCATCCAAAGTTCAAAGGCTAGTTTTACCGATCTCCAAATCACTAAATTTATCAGTCACAAATTTCATGCAATCTGCTAGATTTACCGTTGATTTATCAACTTGATTAGGCATGCAGTATTATCGATAATAAACGAAACAAAACGCGCACAATATTCGAAAGATGCCAACAGTTCATATAAGGCGTTACCATGGCACACATAAGATGATTATTCAATACATGTTACCAAACTATCTGAGGACTCAGTCCGAAATGTTCCAAGAAAGTTATGAGTATACGGTGTTTCAGAGTTCGTTAGGGGTGGCCCATTTCTGTAAACTGTTTCATCACACGCACTATTGTCAATCAATGGAAAAGTCACATCGTCAGGCAGAAAGTTCGGGGAAGTCTAAGCAGGGTATATATCACAACACAGTTATGTTCAATCATTAGCCATAGGGCTCTGTTAAGCGAAACGAATCAAACTGTACCTGTAGATACTGTATCCGCGGAATGGACTCGTTCCGGAGGTTTCTGGCACACGCTCTGTCAGGTCACCAATGAAGAAGCGAAGCACGGGAATCCACGAAACATGTCGCTGTTATATTAAGGAACGTTTTTGGGGCCGACCACATCTCAGTGGCGTAGATATAATGTGAAGTCGATCAGTTTAATTGGTGTGGCCTGATGGAATTGCTCTTAACTGTTCAAGGCTCAAAACACACACAATTGAGATGACAATTTGGCATACCTGGATAGTTTCTGTGCAGTTGTGGACATCAGTTTGGAATTCCGTCCAGTCAGAATTACAAGGCAGTTCAAGGAGAACATACACGAAGAAGAATTGGAGAGGATTCCCAAATCCCTCATGGTCAACGCACGGGAACCAAACGTTTTCACTGGTCACCGTCCGGGCGACCACTTCATTGAGTGCAGGAATAGAAAGGAAGTCCGATGCAAGAAGATGAGGAGAGCGGGAGGTGTGATACCAGTAAAGAAGGCCATGTGCCGGCCCTGATGTACAGGATGGAGAAATTACAAGCGTCTAACCCGTCATTCATAATTCAGCCGTGGTCCATTAAAGAATATCCGCGTCCACAATCCAATGACCTATTCCATATTCCATATAACAGTATTAGCACCAAATTCAAAAAGACAATCATAGTATACATAAACACTCGCTAGTTTCCTGCAAGAGAGAAGCGGTCAACAGTTTTCAATGATGCCGACAAGACATCATGATGTTCCAAAAATATAAAATCCGTATCGCTGATCAGTATTCTTAATCCAATAATAATCATTGTAAAGTCGTCATCTAGAGAATGATGTATCTCAGTCACTCTTTGATTGTGACTGTTTATATGAGCACCATGAGGCTCTTGAAGTACATGGATTCATACGGCCCCTAGCCCCGGGTTAAGCGGAAGTAGACACAAGTTACGAAACGTAACGCCATAGATCTTGCACGCTGCGCTCGTATTTTGCTATCAGCATGCAATATGTATCGCCAAATGTGAGAAAATTTGAGTGGAGGCGCTTGGTGGAATAGTCCTGTTTAATAAGTTTCTGCAACAATGTTTTGTGACGTTGATTAAAATCTTCACATTTAACACAGGATCTAGCAAATGCTACTAGGCGAGATATGTATACGCCATATTCAGGTTCCACTGGAATATTACTGTCCAGAAAGGGATAGTTTACCATGTCGAAATTGTAATCATCTCTTTTGTCATAAAGTCGACGAGACAGAATGCCCGCTTCATTTTTGTAGAGATATAGATCTAAATATGATGTGGCTGTAGGGCTATCTGTAGTTTCCTTCAAATGCAGTGAAGGTGGATATGTATCCTTCACTGCGTCATTTATATAGCAATTATCCACAGCGAGAAGATCGTCTATATAGCGTTTGGTGAATGAGAAGGAACTAGCTTTGAATGGATCGGTTTTTGAAAGCGCCTGCATATAGTCATATTCATAAGAGAACAGATACAGGCCAGCAAACAGGGATGCACAATTAGTACCCATTGGAATATCTATATGCTGATATATTGTGTTGCCAAATTTCACATAGATATTTCTAATGAGAAATTCAAGCAACTCTATAAACAAAGACACACCCCATGAATGATATCTCTTGTATGTAGTAGAGCTGAAGAATGCTTAATGGCTTCCGACATTAATATATCTACGATCAGTTTTCTTGAACACAGATACTATTAATGAACTTAGACGGACAATAAGGTCCTGATGAGGGATTGTAGTATAGAGAGTCGAGAAATCCCATGTGGATACATGTCTTTACGGCATGTGACCTTTATTATCAAGTTCTTCCGTAATTACAAGCGTCTAATCCGTCATCCATAATTCAGCCGTCGTCCATTAGAGAATATCCGCGTCCATAATCCAAAGACCTATTCCATATTCCATATAACAGTATTAGCACCAAATTCTAAAAGACAACTATAGTATACATAAACATAGGCTTGTTTCCTGCAAGAGAGAAGCGGTCAACAGTTTTCAATGAGTTTCCTTTCATTTTGAGTTTTTCAATATCCACATACATTCAACGCCAAAGTTTCTAGAAATAGTGGCGCAATACCTTTCCCAAAATGCTATTACCTCCTGAAGGGCCCTCGTCAACAGCGTTGAAAGAAGCTTGGTGGTGCAACTTCCAGAACCAGCTATGAATCTAGCTTTGTATGGTGATTTATGCATTTTGGGAATCCAGTATACTTTTGGTATGTCGTTATGATTGGCTGGAAGACAAATACCTCTTTCCCTGAGAAACGTGTTGTGATTGTTAAATAAATCTTCCAGAACCGGCTCACTCACAAATGCTGGGCTTGACCGACGCTTGTTGATAGATGAGGAACCGCTCCACCGTGCGCCGCTCAGACGACAAATGTTAAGAAACTTTGCAAGAGTTCAGACGATCATTGCGATGTTCGTGCCCGCCCACACGAGCTGATGTCGAATAACTGGCAGAAGATAGCCACAAGAGGGGAGAAATGGCCGTAAACAACCGCGGTGTCGATGTCACCATGACACCAGAGGAGATGAAGACCATGGGCTCACCGCACCGACCGCAGAAGAGGGAAGAGGGAGGGTCCGGTAACGGAGGGCAGCGTTATCAATCGTCACCGTCAACAGTTCTGTTCCAGACGGATCGTCATAGATTGTCAGCTGGTAGTGGACAGGAAAAATGCCAGGCCACCATAATGCCGTCTTCGTGAAGGGACGTGAGGCTACCACCACCGGTATAGCGCCAAATAAGTTGGAGAATGTAGATTTGTCGATGTAACTGCAATCGGGAGGAATGGGTGGAGACCCTCAGAAGCTGTTGTTCACTGATATTGACGTTGTATCCGGAAAATTTTCATATTTACAACCAAGCTCTCCAATGTAATTTGTAGAAAGTTTCGACGGAAACTGAGCTTGTATTCCGACATTCCCCGGTGAAATTACATAAACCCTCAGAAGACACCGGTTCGGCCAGTTGTTTTCTCTGGACTTAAAATGGATAACAACAGAACACGCATCTCTGAAGATATGTTTTTTACTATATGCATTTTGAAGCAGCTACAACGTTTCACATAATTTGTTAACTCGGTGTGTAGGAGAGTATGATGGTATGAACTCTAATTTAAAATCGCCAAACATTCACTTTTATACTGTCCTGTATGAATGCGTTCACAATGAACGGATAAGCTGAACTATCAAATTCTCAGTACAATTATGACAACTCGACTCGCTATCTGTCTCAAAACTAAAACATCCTCATCAGACTAAGGATTCATGAAGTACAGATTCAGTGCAGTTATACAATCATTGCAATCAAAACCATAGACTGGAATTATATAACTATTTCTCACAAATAACTGTGTACAATACCTGACCCAAAAGGTCATTCAATGGAATCTCGGAAATAGCTTAGTCAAAACAAGCAGCACTGGAAATTTTGAACTAATAATATATATATGTACTGTGACGTTTAAAATATGACTTCTAGTTTGCATGCACAAATTACTGGGACAAGTATGGTGGCAACATTTCGCAAGGTGAACTCACAACACAACGTCCTAGATTCCATTCATAATTTCACAAAATACACTCGGATTATAATGACGTGTAATTTTATACAAGTTTGAATATAAAGCATGTAAACACATTTATCTTATTATTTTCTAATGGTTCCTGTAAGGTTTGCAAATATGAATCTAGCAACTCAATTGCATATTTTCAGATAAAGAATCGTTAAAACGAAAATCGAGCCGTTTGTTGCGGAATCGTTTAATGAAAAGAACCCATTCGTATGCATTATCATGTCTTTACTCTCTATTTAAAGCAATATTGTTTCATCTGTTATGTCAGCGGGTGCTCATACAGGAGCCTACACTGTGGAAGGGGAACAACTCTTTGAATTATAATGGGCCTTGCTCAACACGAGAACCATGCCCTAGTGATCTACCCTTGTAACTTAATATTCTAGAGAATTAATCGCTCCGTTCTAAAATAAACTAACATTCACTATGGATGATGATGAATACAGACTTCGGATCCTGCATTCGTTCAATATCCACCGAGAATTACTAACTCCATGAACACCCGAATGTTTAATGATGATGATCATGTTTGTTAAAAGATTGTCTTCTTAGAATATATTTCATGAATGTAGCGCCTAAGATCTTGAAAACCGCGATCGCATTTTATTCTCAGTTTGTCATAGTTGTCACAAGCGCTTTTCAACTACTGGATGAATTTTTTTTTTTTTTTTTTTTTTTTTTTTTTTTGATTGTTTATTCACCATTTCAATAATGTATATACAAACATAATATCGAGTACGGCTGTATAAATGGCGGAAATAAAACCCCAGGGGGCTTGTTCTATCCCGTGCTGATAATAGTTTAAGTAAGTAAACGACTGGCTACAGCAGGGTATGAAAAGATACAAGCATGAATATAGTTTCTGCTGTAATTACTTACGATATGTATATATATATAAAGGCAGTTTTTACTGTGATCATTTAATCTATATATATATATGGTGAATAGATGATCGAGCTCTCGGTACTGCACTTAAGTTCTGCCACATTGGCAACTCTGGGAGCTCGATGGAGCAGATGATTAACAATACAGTTATGTACAAAAAAGGTTTGTTTCTTCACAAAATTAAAAATGGGTTCTATAGATAGTGTATGTACAGCTTCAAGTAATGTAAGCTAATAGATAAACATGCAAAATAATTTTAAAAAAGGCTTAAGTTGGGCTGTTAGCAGCTTTCGTTGTGTATTATAGTGTATACACCCTCCAATACTTAGATAAATATGACCATTATCAATATATAGTTAGTTTGGAGTTAGCATTTAACAAGGTAGTTCTTTAAACGGGATTTGAAAAGTGAATATGATGCGGAGGCTTTTATGTCAGTGGGCAGTGAGTTCCACATACGCGGTGCTTTCGTTTTCGTAGAATAATATGATAGATTTGAAACCACACGTGTTCTGTAGAGATTAAGGTCGGATTGGCGGGTGGGGTAGCAGTGGACTTCTGATAGTTTTGTAAAGTAATTTATAAATATGGTCGGTAGGGAGAGTGGTGTGTGGAGATATTTGTAGGTAAATAACAATACCAGATAGTCATTGATTTGATGAAACGGAAGAATGTTTAATTGCTCAAGTAATGGACTGGTATGAGCGTATTTGTTACTGGAAGTTATTAAGCGAATAAGTCTTTTTTGGAGCATGACAAGAGGCCTGAGGTGTGTTGGGAACGTGTTACCCCATACTATGTTGCAATAAGATATATAGGAATAAAACAGGGAATAATATAGTATGATCAAGGTTTTCCTGTTAAGGCAGTGTCGTACATTATTGATAACACCAATATTTCTCGAGATTTTGGAGGTCAATTCATCTATATGAGTTTGCCAGTTTAGTTTATCGTTAAAATGGATACCAAGGAATTTGAAGATGGTAACGGATTCAATTTCGGAGTCAAATATAGATATTTTGGGGGTAGTAGTATTGGCATGTCTGTTTGGTTTGAAGAACATGTATTTAGTTTTCTTCACATTTAAAGAGAGTTTGTTACAGGAGAACCAATTATGAAGCTTTCCAAGTTCGTGTGACATTGTCTCTGCTAGTATATCGGGATCAGTATCAGAGAGAGTGGCGCTAGTATCGTCAGCAAAGAGAGTGATGTCAAGGGCAGATGTGGCTTTATTTATATCATTTATGTATAGTAAGAAAAGGATGGGGCCTAGTATTGAACCTTGCGGTACACCAGTGTTTATCGCATTGAAAGGAGACAGTATACCGTCGACGGATACGCACTGTGACCTGGCCGTTAAATAGCTGCGAAACCAGTTGTTTGCAACTCCACGGAAACCATAGTAGTCGAGTTTGTACAAGAGAATGTCATGATTAACTGTATCGAATGCCTTCGAAAGATCAAGAAAGGTGGAGATGCTGAACTGTTTCGATTCTTTGGCAGATGCAAGTTTGTCATAAAGGGAGAGAACTGCATGGAACGTAGAATGGTTAGCACGGAATCCATATTGGTTTGGGCAGATAATGTTGTTAGTTTCTAGGAAAGTAGTCACCCTGAATGCTACAAGTTTTTCAAAGATTTTGCTCAGGCAAGGAAGAACAGAAATTGGTCGATAATTTTCCACTGTAGTTTTGCTTCCAGACTTGAAAACAGGAGTGATTTTTGCGATCTTAAGAACATTGGGAACAATTCCACTTTGAAAAGATAAGTTAACAATATGCGAAATAGGGGAAGATATTAGGCTCGATATAGGTTTTATGAGAGACATGCGAATATCATCAATACCAGGTGAGCCATTTTTTAGTACAGATATGACTTCAACAATATCAGTCGGAGTACACGGATTAAATAAAAATTCATTATCATAGTGTAGGTCAAGATAAGTTGTAAAGTCGTCTTGGGTGTTTGGGATTTTCGAGGCAAGATCGGAGGCAACTGTAGAAAAGTAGTCATTGAAGTGGGTGGCAATTTCTGCAGGATCAGTAATATCATTACCATTGGAGGTGAATACACGGGGGAGCGAGCTAGATTTCTTACGGTTCAATAACCCATTTATAACTTTCCATGTTTCCTTAATATTATTGAAGGAGTCATTGAATTTTTGTTCATAGTATCTGTTTTTGGCTAATCTGAGAGTATGATTCAGTTTGTTTCTGTATAGTTTGTATTCACGAGTTGTATCATAATCTTTAATCTTAAATAATGATCCGTCCCTGATTTTATGCAGGATGAACAAATTGCTACATGTACTAGGTGCGATTGGCGCCATATGCAGATCCTTCATCGTACCGAGTAGTTTGGCCAGCGATGAAATTCACATCTCAAGTCTCGCAGCGGATTGGTGTACTGAGCTGGCTTAGCGCGCTTAATGATTGATTCGATTAAAAAAAAACCTCTTGAGCAATTTATATCCAAAACTGCTGTGGGCAACTAACCAAGCCAGCGCATCGATCCTAACGGCTAACTGGCTCGCGAGGATGTGTTGATGCCTACTTTTGGTGAATGTTGACCAATCTCAACAGAGTCATGCCTCCGTGATGGAGAGATCGCGGGATGAGCAACATGACTGTTAATATGAACACCATGAGGATACATATGTTCATACGGCCCCTAGCCCCGGGTTAAGCGGAATAAGACGCAAATTACGAAAGGTATAATCGGTGATATTCAATGGATCCCATCTCTCCCCCCCCCCCCCCCCCCCCCACTCGCTCCTCCCCCTTCAATACATACCCGTGTATTCCCATGGAACTCGCCTTCTTCGGGCATTTCTTTTAAGTTTATGATGTGGTAAGGGTGACAGATAAGCTTATCTATCTCGACTCGAACACTATATAAGCTATAGCTTCCAAATGCGGCTTGTTCCGTGACAAAATTAGATATCCATAATAGCAATCAATGTTACCGTAAGTTACATATGATTTGCAATATACAGAAATGATAATATTCTCTGAAACGTATTTCACTCAAGTAACTTTGGATATCATATACGGTAGGCAAAGCTTTACCCCAAGCCGACGTTCCAGTCGAGGCCTCAGGGCTTTCCGATGAACTACACCAACCCGAGGCCTTGAGCGCTCTACGCCAGAAAGAAAACACTGATGCTGGGGACAACCAATGCCGATCAGCACTAACGCACGCATTGCCATTTTGAGAATTTTCTACCGGTTTACCAAAAGATCTCACCATGATACCGCATCTGTTGTTTATATAGTGCATAACTTATTCGACCTGGCTAAAACCTTCAGCGATATTGACTTGAAATTATGATAGTGGACGATCTTATGTCAGAAGCCAAGCAGGATACGAGAATTTTCTACTTATTTACCAAGGATCTCACCACGATGAAGCATCTGTTGTTGATGTAGTATTGACCTTATTCGACAAGGGCAAAGCCTCAACAGATATTGGCTTGAGTTGCAGGTATGTTGTCCTATTCAATAATCCCATCGACACGCAACATATTTCGATATTAGGTTGTCATATTTATCCGAGAACACTGGACTACGTTATGAAACATATGAAGACGCCATCTCTACGTCACGTCATATGGTCATCACTTAGTTGCCTTAAACAAACCATCTTGAAAGTCTATTCAATAATCCCATCGACACGCAACATATTTCGATATTAGGTTGTCATATTTATCCGAGAACACTGGACTACGTTATGAAACATATGAAGACGCCATCTCTACGTCACGTCATATGGTCATCACTTTATCGACCTTAAACAAACCACGTCTGAAAGTCAAAGGTTGAAGAAAACTGTACTCGAAAGTGTTACACTGACAACTACTAGACCGAAGGATATTGAAAAGAGCGCACGAGGTAGGGATGGACTGTATACACGAGCAGCTCCACCCTGGTTTAAACGGAGTGAAGTTGATAAGAAACAAAAGAGCAGGGCCAGACATTGAATAAGAATGGTATGGTACGACGTAAAACAAATACTCTTCAGATGATGAAAGTGATTATGACGAAAGTATTCATCCTAGAGAGATGGACTAACCTAATAATACACAGAGGTGTATTGAATATAATATCTGCAGAGAGATGTTTACCAATTCTATAAAAGATATCGAGGAGAGGAAACAATAGTATTTGAATCCAGGCTTTGGTGAAGATAAATGGGGTGAAATGGCAATTGAGTATTACATTATACCTTGAGTTTGCATTTTTCCCCTCTGCTGTTTAGTATGTTGCTCATCCTGCGATCTCTCCATCACAGGGGCATGACTCTGTTGAGATTGGTCAACATCCACCAAATGTAGGCATCAACACATCCTCGCGAGCCAGTTAGCCGTTAGAATCGATGCGCTGGCTTGGTTAGTTACCCACAGCAGTTTTAGATATAAATAGCTCAAGACGATTTCTTTGAATCGAACCAATCAGTAAGCGCGCTAAGTCAGCTCAGTACACCAATCCGCTGCGAGATTTGAGATGTGAATTTCATCGCTGGCCAAACTACTTTGATGTCAGACTGAAATCGACGTCGGCAATTAAAGCATAAACAGCAGGTTTATTGGATGCCGGATATGGCTCCTGATATTTTCTTGGCTTGCAGTGTGATACAAGACTTACATACTTGGTCCTCGGAGGATATGCCTATCATAATTACCATCCTTTTTTTTAATTTAAAATATAATTTTTGACATGATATTTTCAAAATATATATTGGGCGGGTTAGAAAATACAATATTTTTTCACCCAGTTTGACGCTGAGATACTAATCCACTCTTCACATAAAAAAAAACTTTAAAACATCAGATGTGAGATTACTGGTTGTGTGGTGCTGTATTACATTGCACGAAACTATGCCAGCCTTTTATTAAATAGTGCTGATAAAATCTAAATTCAAATCTGCATTATATCCGGGTTGGAACATGTCAATGTAAACACACCAATCGACTCAAGTAGAAACAGCTGGTGTTTAACATATATATACAAACTCTCATATCAAGAACAAGCTGTTCCCGTTTCACTCAACTAGCAGTAATCTAATACGTCTACTCGTTTTTCTCCCTTTTAATCAACTATCCTCCCAGAAATATGGAGAAGCGTGTACATTATCATCAAAGCTCTGGGCATTATATATTCGTTTACACAACGGCGTCAATGCATTTGAAACGTATGCGAATTTAATTTAGGAAATCTTAGCTCTGAGAAGGTTTCGATTTTAATGTCTTCACATACAAAATTGCCTGTGACACGGCATAGGTAATTTAGTACCAAATTATGTCGGGAACGTACTCAAATAACCAAGTGACGCTACATATAGTGTTAACCAAGTTAATTTGTCCAATACATAAATGGCCCCTGTACTACTTGGAAACCTCACTATACTACAAACTGGCTGCCCAAGAAGGATATGTCATTATTCTGCCAAAGAATCAAACGAAAGTTTATATTGAAAACTTTTTATTTAATTTCAGTAGAATAACATATCTTATATATAAGATATACATTAGATATCGTAGATATCTCTTGTTGAAGTGGCGGAGATCTAGCTCTAAAAGGTTTTGATGTCACACACACGATGTCAGATGAAATCGACAACGGGAATCAAAGCATAAACAGTAGGTTTATTGGCATCTTCACAAGTCCAGGTAAATCCTAAACCCTCAAAGATACACTGGCTCGCGAGGATGGTTTATTGGATGCCGGATATGGCTCCTGATACTGGCTTGGCTTTCAGTGTGATACAAGACTTACATACTTGGCTCTCAGAGGATATGCCTTTTCAAGATTTTCAAAGTATACCGCCACGATCGTTTTCGACAGACTCGTACCTTGAACCCAGACTCGCGGAGATCTGGGGACAAGCAAACGGTAGCCATCTTGAGTAAACTATCTTGCCATCAGCGACTGGCTGATCTATCTAGCCGAGTGACGTCAGAGGTCCAGATTTGGACCGGTGACGCCAGACGAGCATGTCCACAAAAGTTCATTTCTTTGAAATAAATAGCTAAATTTCATCGCAGGAGTGACTGCGATGTAGTTCTGGCCGTCATAAATCACCCGACATGCGGAGATATTGGGTTTCTTCAAACGTAAAAAGATTTTGAAATCAGAAAAAATTTAAACCACCAATCAGCAAGTCGCTGATGGCAAGATGGCTAACGTTTGCTTGTTCTCAGATCTCCTCGAGTCTGGGAGCAAAGTACGAGTCTACCGTTTCCGAATACTCAATCCTGGAAGTTCGAGTCGATTTTCGCGCAGGCGTGTAGACTGTTACATCTGAACGATACGGGGAATTCGAGAGTACAGTCCTCTTCTGGGGTCCCCGGCAAATGAATTGTTTAACACGCAATTACTTCTCTCGCACTCATCACTATTTGCTCGTTTGTCCGTGTGAGCTACCTTTAGTTTCCGGGAATAATATTAAATAGACTAATAACGGATTCTTCCCAACTTGGGATTGAGTTTCAATCCGTCAATAGTTGTCACCACAAGGGACCAACCTAGAATTCGTTATGGATATCTACTGCATGTTTATTGGATGCTGGATACGGCTCCTGATATTTGCTTGGCTTCCAGTTATATGCAAGAGTTATGTACTTTTTTTATTATTATTTAGAATATATTTTTGACATGATATTTTCAAAATATAGTGGGCGGGTTAGAAACTTCAATATTTTTTTCACATAAAAAAAAAAATAAAAAAAAATAAGATAGATTACTGGTTGTGGGGCTGTGTAGTACATTGCAAGGAAATATGTCAGCTTGTTGCTCAGTGGTTAGTGCCGATAAAATCTAAATTCAAAACTATATTCGAGTTGGAACATGTAAATATAAACACACCAATCGACTCAAGTAGAAACAGCTGGTGTTTAATGTATATCCCATATCAAGGACATGCAACTTGTTCCCGTTTTACTCAACATCCGTAATCTAATATACCTAGATTCCTTTTTCTCCATTTTCATCAAGTTCACTCCAACAACATAGAGAAGCGTGCACCTTATCATCAATGCTCTGGGTATTATAGCCGTTTCAACCACGGCGTCAATGCATTTGGAACGTCTGTGAATTTAATTTGGGTAATCTCTGCTCTGAGAGTGTTTCGATTTTAATGTCTTCGCATACAAAACTGCGACAGGCGCTTGTTGTTGGTCAGTTATTATTTATGATATTAATATTTATATATATTAATGGAGTGGGAGGAGAGTATATATAAATATTAACATCATAATTAATAACTGACCAACAACAAGCGCATGTGAAATTGTCTACAACACGACATAGGTAATTTAGTACAAAATGATGTCTGGGGTTTCGCCAAATAACCAACTGACGCTGTAGATACTGTTAATTTGTCCAATAAATAAATGGATCTGTACACGCTTGGAAACCTCACTGCAAACTAGCTGTACAAGGATATGACTTCATTCTGTCAAGGAAACAAACGCTAGTTTACATTGAAATATTTATTTAATGTCAGTAGAATAACATATCGTATAAACGGACATTTGGCATGCACTCCTTAATTCACTGAACGTCGCCTATTTATTTCTTCAAATGACAACACCTTTCACATCAATGTACACAGCAACTTCGCGGAGATAAAGGCAAAATCACTTGCCACACTTTCTAAAACTGAACAGAGATACATAAACAATTAAAAAAGCAATCTCAAGAAACAAAAAATCTAATCTTACTGATATCGACATTAATTTACACACAATGGCGTGGAACGATGATTTGGAGGAGCATATAGAACTTGGCCTGCTAATGCATTGTCACTAACAAAATCATGATATGACCATATACGGCATTTCCAAATATAATACATGTATAAAAGTTATAACATGGGCTTGAAAATACGCGCCCGCACATTTAACCAGATTTAATCCAAAAACATGGTCTCGGGGGGCGGAGAGAGGGCCTTTGATTTTTGCTCCTATCTCCGGTGACAAAAACTCGAGAGCGGACTCTCTGTGACGTTTTTTGTGGAGCTTATTTGCATGACCCCCTGAGCAGAGGATCATGGGTAAATGCAAAATGGCGAACATGTAGGGTAACAGAAAAGTGACAGGTTCATCATATTTCTACGGAATACTTACTTTTCTGCATGGAAAAGTGGGTAAAAACTATTTTATTTCATATAACTTTATTATTTATTAATTTATCAGCTAGTTTTTTCAAAAATAAATAATTCGAAAATGACCGAAAAATCGTCCCAAAATATGCATATGCAACATACGTTAACCGAAAGACAGGCGGATTAAAATAACAATTCACATCCATGAACTGGACTAACAGCATGGTGCTCTTTTCAATGATTTTCTTATTATTTGGCTACTTTGACCTTGAACTTTGATTTATTGACCTCAAACTGAATATAGGGTTCATTTTTGCCACATGGGTAAGGTCTATACCCGAAGTTTTGGAACCAATACATGCCGTGAACAACAAATGTTAATGGACGGATATAAACACACTGCAGACGGACAGAATTCGCAATCGCATTATGCATGTTATGCGACCTCGTCTAACGACGGGCGTATAATAATAATGTAGTCTCGACACGTTATGAAGCACAATTTGTTGATAGTTGATATTTCTGCCACATGGCATTCGTTTGGTTGAGATTATGATGTTCACATAAAGTAGTATATAATTTTGGATCTCCAAAACTACTGTATTCGCGTCCTGAAAATTGCAAACGATTTTTATCTTTACAATCAACAATATATATATATGTGAGAATCTCTACAATGTGGAAAACATGCCTAATCGTAAACCACGTAGATATCTCTTGTTGAAGTGGCCGAGATATAGCTCTAAAAGATTTTGATGTCACGAGCACCCTTTGATGTCACGCACAGTCTGCCTTAGTCAGAGAGTTATTCTCAACGAGTGTTCGTGCTAAGCCCTACGGAGCCGTAAAAGGGGCATCGGAGATATACTCCCAGTTAATAACTACGACCCACACTTACTAACTGAGGGTCGCAGTTAGTAAGTGCGGGTCGCAGTTAATAACTGGGGGTCGCAGTTAATAACTGAGGGTCGCAGTTAGTAAGTGCGGTTCGCAGTTAATAAGTGCGAATCGGAGCATGTCCCTTTTACAGCTCCGTAGAAACCTGAACAGTCCGCTCGGTGTTAAAAACAATCCTGTGTGCGGGTAACAGGAGATTTGGATCGGATCTCCAGCTACATCAACCGATCAACGTCGGATAGACATGAACCAATCAACGTCGGATAGAAATCAACCAATCAACGTCGGATAGACATCAACCAATCAACGTCGGATAGAGATCATGTGAACATTCAACACGGCTATAATTGATATGAGACATTGCCACGCAGCGAGTATTGGCGAAGGAACAGTATCCAAATTAGCCACGATTTTTCATTCCTTCGTTTGTTCCTATCACTACGCCATGTACCCACTACAATCAGTTTGCATGTTTGCAATCCAGGAACACTCACCTACAAGGGCCGTACGGCTCCATCCGGCAATAAAACAATCCCTTCCCACTTTATGTCTTCTAGTTTTATTGAGTTTGGCAAACATTTTGATAGCCAAGAGGAGCTGATGACCCTGTGATCCGTCTGTCGAAGACCAAATGGGGATTGGACTTTCACAGTATATACCGCAATGTAGGCCTACGGTTGTTTTCGAATGCTCAAACCTAGAAGCTCTCGAGTCGAATTTTCGCAGGTTTGTAAACTGTTACAGGGGACAGGGGAATTCGAGGGTAGTCATCTTCTTGGATCCCAGCCAAACGAATTGTTCAACACGCGGTTACTTCTCTCAGACTAATTCACTGAATGGAAGAGGCTTGAAAGGTGGTTTTAGTCACTGTAGCCAAATGACCCGTGAGGGGCTTTAGCGTGCAGATCACGTGGCCCTTGATTTTTGAACACGGATCGTCACGGATATCAAATTGTTTGCCAAACTTCGATAGACCGATAGAGCCGTACGTCCCTTGTGGGTAATTGGTCCTTGACTGATATCCAAACATGTAGTGACGGGAAGGAACGAATTTAAACTTCAAAAAGTTTTTGAATAACAAATTGCAGATGCCAGGATATTCAATTAGAACTCGAGTCCAAGGCTCTCGTGTGCGCCATATTCGTAAAGCACTTTAAGCCAACGGCGCATGAGAGCTATCAGGTTTGCACAATGGCATATAGGAGGCAAGGCGCACAGATTCCACAGTATATAAAGCCTTTGAATGAGCTTTTGATTGACCGATTCGTTGGCTGAGAGTAAATGTGAGCGGCATGTAAAGGTTAGATCATTAGGCCATGGCAGAAGGGGAGACAACCCTGTTTGAAGGTTGAGTTTGAACTAGATGTCCGTCACTTCTGCACCAAGAGAGATTACTAGCGCTAGCTAATCGCTAATATTGTCTTGTACGTTCTTGTCAACATACCGGCATTGTTTACAGATAAACTTTTTGCTTTCACAGAACTAAGAATTGGTAAACAATTGGCACTGGATATATTGGTTGCAGGCGTAAAATTGATCTCGATCAATGGATGTTGGACTTAGCTTTCTTCATCTGAGCCCGTTTTTCGGCTTTATTGGTGTCGTAGCTTTTTCCACAACTGAACATACCCGTGGCGACCATTCTGAACTCGCACGACGTAAATGCCTGTAGGAGTGGATTGAAAACTGTGGTTGCATACGATATCAGGTCTGCCCATTCATGCAGTAGCAATGTATCTTGGTCTAGGAAGACACTTCGGCTCACTAATATGTGGAAGACAATGGCGAACATATGAACCGGAAGTTGTAGTAATATGAAATAGATAGGCGTGAGCATGGTGACGGCCCTCACACCGCGTACCCGGGGATGAGTGGGTCTGCGGCTCTGGCACACTGCCACGAACCCCATCACGGTGAGGACTAGCAGAGGTATAATCAGTCGAACAGTAGCGTCACTGATGATCAAAGATCGACTCTTCTCTAGGTCCGCCTGGAAGATACAGAAGGTAACCTTGGGGTCGCTGTGTGGGATTTCCCACGTGGTATAGGAGATCACAACCGGTATAGCTGTCACAATAACGAATAACCAGAGCATAAGCGTCACCAGGAGTAGACGATGGTTGGGCAGTTTAGCTACGAATGAAGACTCGTGGAAGGTTTTTCCATAGCGAACCACCACCAGAAGCACCAGCTGGTAAACGCTGACCACTGAGCTGCAGAAATGAAGATACCGCGTTAACTTACACAAGGGGTCCCCAAAAGTCCAATTTTTTATTGCCTGCCCCACGATCAGCAATATAGCGCTGGAATTGCGAGCCAGATCTGCAATCGCCAGCAGGGTTACAGCCACAAAGGAAAGCGTCCGGATATCCTTTCTACATATAAGCAGAATCAAAATAAAGCTGTTGATAAGGACACCAAGGCCGGTGATGACCGAGGCAGTTATGAGACGATGGAGACCAGATGTGTCTGCTTTGGGTCCAAACTCGAATTCGCTGGTGTCATAACTCGACCCGTAACTCTCCAACTCCTCATCCGGGTATGTGCCGTAACTCTCCAACTCCTCATCCGGGTAAGTGATATTCATGATAACGACTTCAGGCTTTAGTCAAAGATTTCACCTGGAAAGGTGGCAATAATATAAAAATTAGGTTAAGATGGATGGATGGATGGATGTACTTGGGCACTCCATCGCACCGCGATGGGCACAGGTCGTGCGAACACGCCGTGCAACCCGTTTCCCCCAACCCGCCCTACACATAATCCCTCTTAACAGTGTCACATAGACACTGTTTAATCCCCACATTCCTATTACACAATATACCCTCTCTTAATTCCCATAACTACAGAAGTATCACATAATATTTCCATCTGTCAAGCCCCTCATTCTCTCTTCTCGGACCGATTCTTAGTGGCAACTTTGATTGATTATCACCATGGACACTCATAATTAAATCTCCCAATAGCCACTCATCCTCCTTCATTCACTCAGCATTTACTATACCATCCATCGAATTTCTCTCCAACACACTTTCTTTAATAATTGTTCCTGCCCCCAACACCCTAGTAATCCTCATCCTTGTGTCCTACATTTTTAAGTATCCTATTGCTCCCCGTCCTCTCCAGCTTTCCACTGTTGAGCCATTTCACAAAGTAATCCTTCACATTGCACCTAGTGTAAAGTCTTGTCACATTAACATTCTACAGCAGTTCTGCCTCCCCCAACCCCTCAATATCCGCTCTAATGGTCCACACATCCTGCACAAAGTTGGATACGATACGGCTCTCTGTCTTATCCAAAGTATTACCACCAAGCCCCAACAAGTCTGATAAGGCTAGGTCTTCATCATCCCCACTTATCATTCCCCATCTAATTTCATTATGTGAAGCTATCAACTGACCCCTCAACTCGTCCCTCCTTGCCCTGTACCTTTCACAATATAACAAGACATGTTTCATATCTTCCATCACCCCACACGTTTTACACCTTTTCTCTTCCAGACTTCGTTTCATCGTATTCCTTGTGACCAACGACCCTGTCCTAGCCTTCGCCAGCCAAGAAAAATCACCCGCCCAGTCTACATATCTCTCTTTCCATGGACCCTCTTTCTTCTTATATATAAACAAGGATGACTTAGATTCCATCCCATCTTTCCACTCTTCTACCCACTTTTCATCCACTTTAACAGAAACCATTTTTTTCCATCTTCTCTCGCTGTTTCCGGTTTCAATTAGGTTAACATCATAGTTTGTGCTAATCGCTTCTACTTCCTTGAACCACCCAGTCTATTTCTCTGTTTTGAGACCTTCCTCCCAAGCAGTTTTTGCCCATCTATCCCCCTCCATTCCAACAAGATGCCCATAGTAGTTTAACTTCAATATTCCTACTTTGTCAGCCATTCTGCTCCAACCAAGTTCTCCATAAATAGCTTCTATTGCAGTCATACGGTTCACCCCTAGTATCCATCTCCCTGCCTGTAGTTCCACCAAATCCAATACTGCCAGCGTTTTCCCATCAAGTTCCACTATTTCTACCCCATATAAAATTGTAGGAACTGCAACTCTCTCCCACAATATTCTTGCGCACATACTTCGGTTACATGTACTGGTACTTATGGCCTTGACTATCCCCAACATTCTCTTTGCCTTTGCAATCATCTCTTGCTTTTGCACCTTGAAAATTTGCCCTTTTAACTTCATTCTAATTCCTAGGTACTTATTTTCATCCGCCTCTCCTATCTTCATGACATGTTCTCCCGCCTCCTCCAGACTTAACTTCCCAAGTTGCCAGTTGTCCCCTCCTGGTTTAACCTGACTACTAACCATGACGCAACTCTTTGTTGCGCTGTAGATTATCTTCCTTTCAAATCCAAACTTCCCCACTATATCCAAGATAAACTGTAATTCTTTCCTTGTTTTCGCAAATAAAACTATATCATCTGCAAAAAACAACCCAGGAATGATTCGCTTCCCGAGATTCCCACCCCACCCGCATCCTTCAAGTCGTCTTCCTAGCTCCGCTAAATATATCGCAAAGAGTAACGGTGACAACACACACCCCTGCTTTAATCCTTCCCTCAGATCTATATAATCCGTTTCTATCTCCCCAAATACAACTTTGAAACGGACTCCAGCATATAAATCCTAAGATACAAAGTTAGAAACGTGATAGAATACTCAAATAGGTCAAACAGTATTCTTCAACTGTCCATTCAACCCGGCACAACGAGATGATGGGCCGATTCTTTCTCAATTCTAATTGGTCAGTCGCGACATGCCTCCGGCAAGAGAGGTCACACACTGATCAGCTGACCAATCAGAATTGAGAAAGAAGCGGCCCATCATCTCGCTGTGCCGGGTTGAATGGACAGTCAGGTTGGAATTTGAATCGCCCGGCAAAGGTATAAAATTGCACAAATTTACTAATTTGACGACGGGAATATATAGAGGTAAACCGTTTATTTCCCGTTTCACCCTAAGTGCGTTTCAGACCTTGGTGTATTTTTATATAAAGCATGGGGTTATATATAGAGACCCCATATTTCGACACTTCCGTAATACCAACCGTCCACACCCCCCAAAACTCTTGTTTTGAGGGCCTGTGTTCCAGAGGGTGTTAAATGCCTAGTAGTGATTTTTTTCTCCTCTCCACGACCCCATAGTCCGAGTGTTTCAACCTTCCGACCAATAGAGGTTCAGCTCCACAATGGGCATTTGGTTTCTGTTTCATATATCACCCCAGTGATGCACATTTATCCTGACACGGCTTTGAAATCAAAATTGCAACCTTCCCAGTCAGACAAACTTCATATACCCAGCTCAAAGCGTTGTTAAATGCTCTCTTTGACTCACCATATTCCATCAATACTATCTTGAGCAAATTTCAATGACGACGCACGTTTTATGGTTTGTTCATGTACGTTTCATGTTTCCGGGCACCTGTTAAGCAGCCTTTTGCATTTTTTAGTCACTTCCCAGTATTTTAGTCAACCCCCATATCCATGATGACAACGTTTTACGGCGTTTTTACCATATAAAAATTCCGGCCCCCAATGGGCGTTGAATGTCCTTTTTAAACTTTTTTTCTTTCAGGTTATCCAAAGTGACCCCTACACTGGCCTGATGAATTTTCATGGCATTTCGTCCAAAAGTGTGGTTGTATGGTGACCACAAACAAACGAATAAACACAGACGGTTTCCTCAATTATAGTACGATTAACTCTGGATGTAACATAGTCCCAGCAGTTATACAGATGTTTGTATATATGCTGAAACCATTACTCATGTCCCCCGTATCAATTAAAGTAGGATTCTATCATATCGAGCAAAAAGATAGAAATTCTATATTTGAATACGAGGCTCATAAACTAAGTATGCCGACAGAACTCGCAGAGTTAAAAATGCTGAAGAATATATAAAAGGGTCCGTATGTCCTTACAGTACAACTTTGTGCCCTATGTCTGAGCGAATATAAAACTCAGTTTATCGAACAAGGCCAGCCATCTGAGGAACTCTGATAAGGCGAGGAGATGTTTTTACTTAACGAGATTGGCAACTGAAGGTTATAAATCACACGGTTATAAAAGTGAACTTGATCAGTTAACCGGGCACCTGCATGGAAGTGTTTTGAAAGGGAATATTGCGGAGACTCTGAAGAAGGCGCACAATTTACTTTCCTATATACCCTTATGCTAAAAATCAGTTTCTTCGAAAACGGATAATATCTCAATAGACTCAGCAAATATGAAATCTGCGTGGTTTGTTTATATGTTTGTTTATATGTCACCAGTGCACTGTCAGAAGGATTGTACCGAATATGTCTGGGTAGGCAAGCGTCAGATCCGACATTCAATATTCAGCCGTCGTCCATAAAAGTATTTCCGCATGAATAATCGAAACTATTTCGTATGACTATGGTAAGCACCAATTCCAAATATGTATGAAATAAACATAAATAAAATCACGTCAAGTTTCCAATGATAATGTCAGCAAGACATGCCGATATTCTTTACATACATGTCTAATCGATGACCATAATTTTTTATCGAATTGAATTTCCAAGTCGTTTTCCAGAGTATATGTATCTCTTTGATTATACCTGTTCATTTAAACACCATGGGGATGTAGACGACATGATATTCAAACGGCCCCTATAGGCACAATAATTTTTAGTGGAATAATCCGTTTGACCCGGAGCAGTTTTCGCAACAAAAATGGTTAGCTGTACCAATCTTTTTAGCAATGTTCTATGAACATGATGAAGCAGGACTTTAGATATATGTTAATATTTGACTTGGAATTTTAAGTCTTTAAACGAAAATTTTATGAGAAAAAGGTGGTTATAGACTGGGTTACGTAATAATGAACCGCGTATGTCAGGGTCTGCCGATGCCGAACTACAAGCATATCCAGTGTCTGTAGTGTCCAAATTACATTGAAATTGTCCTATGTCCTACCCGTCCTATGAAATTGGAAGATTGAGACTGTAAATCCTTGGTTATCGTTCATTAAGCATTCTTCAATAACCAGTCAACGTTCTCGTGTACACTGCTGTTATCTCACGACAAGTCCAGTAGTACCATCATTTGTCTTTATGCAGCATGTCTTTTTGAAACATGCAAGTTATATACGATGGTCGATACAAACAAAAATTAGGTTTGTACTTACCACAAATCACAAAGTTCTAAGAAAACACTGTTCTATCCCAGTTTCTGAGATGGCCGAGTTCCTTGCATTACTGCAGAATCTCAACAGTTGACTTCCTCATCAAGTAAGACTGACGGTTCCACCCGAGGACCTGCTTCTTAGCGCTCACTTCTTATTGATAATAATATCCGCTTAACGTTAACCGACCATCGGACTTTGCCTAATCAGCCTGCTATTTCCAGGCTGAATCAGTGTATTATAATGGAGAATGTCAATTGGTTCTCTGAGCGAGGAAAACTGTCAACGCCTGACTGTCGCAAGTTATACGTGACGACAAGTGCTGCTGTATATTGCTCTTGAATATGCCGGTTAAAAATTGCCAGTAGACGGCGCTGTTTATATTAAGATGATCCAAGCGCGATTCATTTTGCTTTATAAAACTGTTTTTTCAACCAATCATTTTGCTTAAACCGATTTAAGTATTTCGCAATGCAAGCCATTTAAAATGCACCGGGTATCGTGCATGACATGATAAACCGAAAGAGGTGTTGATTTATTTGCTGTAAGTTGTTACTCGTGAATGTATTTAGTATTAGAAAACACACTCAGGCATGTTGAGGAGAATTTGGCAGATAAATATGGCACCGTAAGCCTGGGATTTTCGCCCAGATGGCGACTATATTGGTCGGAAAGGATAAGTTGAAATCGTTTTACATCACACTTTTTTTGCGTGAAACTATTTTATTTCATGTCAAATAATTATCTGATTTATCAGGCTTTTTTGCCGATGAGACAGCATGAATAAAGCGTGCATCATTATGACGTCATCACAGCATCCATCTTGACCGAGGCCAAGCATAACCCGAATATTTAGGGGGTTAGTAGTGGAACAAAGAGCGTATTGATAAACATGTACAGGTTCAGGAAGAGGAGCGAGCGATGACAAGAAGGAGAAGATATGTTCATGTTCATGTTCGAGGAGGGGGGGGGAGAGGAAGAGGAAACAGGTTTAGGATGAGGGTGCAAGTTGTAGGGAACAGGACGGTTTCATCACATGGCTATAATTTGAGAAGATTTTCGACCATGTTTGATCTCTTGACTTCGATTTGTAAAACGAATCGCCCGCGATGTCTGATCATGTGACCATAATCTGCAAATAATTGCCAGCCATGGTTGATCATAAGCCAGTTTAGTCTAGAGACAGAAAAAAATATCATAGCCATTTCATTTTAATATATATATATAAGTGCAGATGTATACTATATAGCCATATATTCTCATAAACACCAATGGGGAATGAGTGTGACAAAAGAATGTCGAGTTCATGGGGAGAACAGTCTCTAATAGACTCAACTGTGGAAAGGGCACACGAAAGCCAGGCCTGCAAGTGGTTCACAGTGAAAATATAGGAGGAAATTTGCCAAAATATAGGAGAAATATAGGAATTTTCTTAATAAAATATAGGAAATAAGGAAGTGTAAGACAGGTCACTACTACATAGTATGTTCCAAAATTGGTAGTTTTTCCCCACTGAATGCAGTCTTAGTTGTTGTGGTTGAGGAGACCCGTTTGCTACTTGATTCAAGAAAGAGAAATTTAAATGTTTTCATATAAAAATTCTGAAATGTATTTTCCAATGCCAAATGGACTCATTTCAGAGCATTGGTGAAGGTTTTCATGAGAAAAAGTCAAAATATAGGAAATATAGGAGGTTTTGAGTAAAATATGGGAAAATATAGGAATGACTCAAAAATATAGGAAATATAGGACGCACTTGAAGGCCTGGAAAGCAGAAACACAACCACAATATGTCAATTTTGTAAACATTTACTGCAGCTCAATATAGATTGTACAACAGTCAAATGACATAACTAATATTATAATCATGTCAATCCATGATCTACCCTACGAACTTTTTCATCATCGAGTGAGGCCGTTTTCAGTATAGCAACAAACTATTGTCATCCAATAGAAGGACTGTTCCCCAATAGCAGGATTGTTCCCCAATCTCTAATTACCGATTTTTGCTAGACCTATCATAGTATCTCTTAGGCCAACGGAGCAGGACAAGTCTCCCGCACCAATGCTCGAATGGAACAAATCTGAGATTCTCTTGACCTTGCGATAAGCATATAGGGCTAGACCAAGGTATCTGTCGCATTTTGAGAGGTTTTCTTCACACAGACATTCTATCATCCATTTCATGGTTCCATTAAATTTCTCCACAAAACCATTACAAATCGGGTGATACGGAGTCATGATTAATTGTTTCATCGACAATAACCGATTAACTTATTTCATTACCAAAGAGGTGAAATGGGAAACCTGGTAATATTTCTCTTGTCAGCCCTACTCTGCAGAACATCTCCACTAAAGCCTCCACAACACATTGGGCTTCTATATTTGGCAAAGCTACCGCCTCGGGATAGCGGATGGCATAACCCAACAGGATTAAGGCATAGCGATTCCCTCAGGCTGATCTGAGGTAAACTGGTCCTAAGAGATCAATGACCACCCTGTCAAATGGTGTGTCAATTAACCGCATAGTGGCAAGTGGAATTCTGGGCATCGAACCTTTAGTTCTGGTATCTCGTCGCATCTCCATGTACACCCGGCTAGTAAAACTGGGTCAACACTCGATCACACGTTTTCCTCATCCCCAGATCCATTTTTCCACCCATTTCAACTTTGTCTCTAAATTTTCCCAAGCTAGGATCCCCTTCATGTTTTCTTTCAATACCAGAGGACCTACATGATCAAAGGCTTCTTGAAAAGTAGATAATAGCATGATTCTTCTAGCCAAGCCACCAATATATACACGGTATCACCAGTAAATCTGTCCTCTTGAACCAAACAGACTACGAAACCACTGCATCCGCTGTCTTGAAGTACCGAAACATGATTTCCAGATAGAAGACTTTTTGAAACCGGCATATTCCTTTATTATACCATAAGGAACTTGATAAGTTTCACGTAGAGAGTCCCCACAAACTTGCAATGGCAACTAAATGCCACTAGTTTTCTTAATCATAAGTGACTTGGTAGTTGCAATCTGCTCCATCAAACATGCTTACGCGGATCAGGTTTCCTAAATGCCAAGGCTGGGAGATGGATAGGTTGACCGGACATTAAATTAACTGTGGTTTGGTTTGATTGGACATTGCACACTGAATACCTCATTAGGGTATTAATAAATGGTTAGTACTAAACCAAATTCTTCACCAGGGAATTAGTAAGTGGTTAGTACTGTTGCATACATGTACGTATCACAATTTTGCTTAATTACGGGTTTGTGCTTTTTTGTATCCATACAAACTATACATTTTCTGAAAGCCCTTGATTCAAGGAATTTAGATAAATAAATAGCTTTTTCGAATTTATTACAAGAATCGATTTATTTAAATCTACAAAAACTCGACCCCTCTCCAGTAAATCATAAATAATTCATGAACAGGGCCGAACTTATAAAATTTGAGGCAACCTTTTGAACATCTACATGTTTGGAATATTGTGTCCAAAGTTCATGTTTGGGCCCTTTCTGCTTCGTTCCGCTAACTACGCTTTCGCTACACAATCCTTATCAACATTTCAACAACAGGGTATTATTACTTGCCTACCAAAAGATGGAAAAGATAGGAAGCATCTTAAAAACTGGAGGCCTATATCGTTACTAAACGTGGACTAGAAAATAATTTCCAGCTGCATCGCCAACAAAATTAGAAATGTTCTACCTTCGATCATCAGCGACACAGAGAAAGGTTTTATGAAGGGGCGTTACATAGGGGAAGTAACAAGATTAATATCTGACCTAATGACCTATGCAGACGATAACGAAATTCCGGACTTACTATTTCTCATCGATTTTCAAAAAGCATTTGATTCAGTTTCTTGGCAATTCATGGAAAAATCACTGGTTTCATTCAACTTTGGAAATAATCTAATTCGATGGATTAAGTTATTACAAAATAAATCTAAAAGCGCTGTAATAAATAACGGATTTCTGTCGGATTTTTTTGAATGAGGAAAAGGATGCAGACAGGGTGATCCTATCTCTCCATATTTGTTCATAATCGTAGCCGAAGTCTTGTCCATTGCTGTAAAAGGGGATGACAATATAAAAGGTATAAAAATAGAAGACTCAGAAATAAAAATTCAGCAATATGCTGATGACACTCCCCTTCTCCTAAATGGCTCTAGGAGCTCTTTGGCGGCAGCGATGGGGATCTTGGATAAGTTTTCAAGCTGTTCAGGACTCCGTTTGAATATTGATAAGTCCCGGGCTGTTTGGTTTGGCAGTGCAAAGGGAAATACAATAAAATTATGTCCTCATTACCGGATTAACTGGGATCCAGGTGGATTCAAACTATTAGGGGTATGGTTCTTTGAAAATCTTGAAAAGCAAATGCAGGAAAACTTCGCAGAAAAAAAGACCAAAATTCAAAAACTGTTAGGAATCTGGTCTCAACGCGACATATCCCCGTTGGGAAAAATAACGGTTATCAAAGTCTTCGTCCTTCCGCTCCTTACTCATCTATTCTCCGTCCTGCCTAACCCACCTGCAGCATTCTTTAAAGATATTAACACCATTCTATATAAATTTTTATGGGGCGGGGGTCCAGACAGAGTAAAACGGAAAACTCTGATATGCGATGTAGAGGAGGGAGGACTAAATATGATCGATCTGTATACATTTTCTAATTATCATAAGGTAAAGTGGGTAAAAAATATGACAAGTAACTCTTCTGCCTATCGAGTCATAGTGGAGAAAATTTTAGAACCAACGGGAGAGGATACCTGGAGTTTAGGCCCTGATGGGTTACAGGAACTTATTAGGCATGTAAATAATCCATTTTGGAGCGATGTGTTATCAGCTTGGAGGATTTAGTAAAACAGGACACAGACGAATTGCTGTATGATTTTAATCCGTTTTCGGAATGGAAACAATCGCCCAGTGGCGTGCAAAAGGTGCGTACCAATTAACCGACCTAGTTGGAGAGTACGGTTTGTTTTTAACTTTTGATCAATTCAGACAAAAATTTGATGTTGCAAAGAAAGATTTTATTTTATATTATGCCATTATTCATAACGCGGCTAAAACAGATTGACGGGGCTAACTACAACAGCCGGATGGTATGTTAAATAAGATTACTAACCAAAAATCCTTAAACTTTATCTATAAGCATCTATTGAGAAATATAAAAGTGAAACCAGTTGATACAGAAAATAAATGGATTTTGGAGCTGGGCTTAAATCACCAAGTCTGGACCAAAGTATACAAAAACGCATTCGATGTTACCCCCCAGTCTAGTTTGCAATTTTTCCAATTCCAAATAACACATAGGATTATTTTTACGAATCAAAAGTTAATGCGTTGGGGTAAAGTGGAATCCGATAAATGCAGTTTTTGTGGCCAAGAAACGGAAACAATAATTGATTTGTTCTGGTTCTGTTGTCATAGCCAGAAACTGTGGCAACAGTTTGAAAACTGGCTCCAGATACACAATATATTTCCCTCTGCATTGTCAATCCAACAGGTCATTCTTAGTACACCGACGGATAGTGTCCTGTTGAAACATCTTATATTGCTGGTAAAGAAACATATATACAATTGTAGATTCTGGAGGACTCTTCCTGCCTTGGATAGAGCGAAACAATATATATACAAATAGAGATATTGAGAAAAGTTTGTCAAGTAGTGATGAATTAGAAAAGGGTTTCGTTAAGAAATGGAGCCCCCTGGCAAACATCTTTGTTTAATTTTATGTTTGCATGTCAGTAAACATGGATGGTGGTAAAACAACAACAGGCAAACGCACCGTGAATAGAAGTAACATAAAAGGGTTTCTTGTACCGTTATAGAAAGAGTATTTCGCACTATATATTACCTCTGATAGTGAATTTCCCGCAGGATCCACCATTTTTCGGAATACAAATATATTTGCTCCTCTATAATTATCTGAAGCTCTCTGAAGGACTGACTAATCTGAAGGCTATATTATGAGTCACTTCAACCTCTTCTATCCTCTTGGAATTTTTGTCCGGGAGGATAGAGAAGGGGTCGGAGGTGGCAATCGTTTTTCGTACAAATTCTTGTATTGGCCTTAACCAAGTAAAGGGAGAAGTTTTAAAAACCCTCTCTATGGACTTTCGTCCTTTTTCGGCCAAAGAGTGGGGAAAACATTTTATGGAAAAAAAAAATAATAATAAAACCTCCATAGTCAAAATCTCATTCAGCCGAAGTGAACAAATGACCTGATGATACGTTGTGGATCACTGTGGGTATGCTTCAGAAGGTTAATTTTTCTTCTTTTTCACTTGTAGATACGAATCAAACAGTTCATAGTGGTCCTTCTATATTACATTCGCAGATTAACGTATCATATAATCGTGTCTACATTATTTATATTATGTACATGATTTTATGTATCATTAATAGTATTATCCAAAACCCGGTAAGCCCTGGCTATGTGGGCACTGTACGGGTGTCTTTGTAACAAACCATGGCACTGTTTGAATGCTGAATAAATGCCCAGTGGGTTGTCCAGGGCTTACTGGAAAAAAAAAAAATAATAATAATTCATGTTTGCACATCAAATAACAAGAGATAAATTAGAATTGGAAAAATCACTTTTTGGCGAAAAACTAAACGGAGAAAACGGCCAAAAACCAATCAGCACTAATGGACCACGAATGGCTTGAGTTTTAAAAAGTCATGTTTTTTACTTCAATGCACTAATTTTCATAATTTCTTGTTCCACCAACTTGCAGGTTTGACCGTGTACTCTGGTATAACACAAAAAACAAAAATGGAGATTTTGAAGCTTCGACCCGATACAGTAACCTTAAACTCAAACAACGGTGTTCTCACCCGCTCGACCCTAAACACCTTACCAAGCTCACTAAAAAAATCCACATCTTCATCGTGAATGAAAGGAATAATGCAGTGGAGCTCCGCTGTAACTCGACAAGCAGCGAACGGGGACACTTCCACCGTAAACTCGTCAATGGCCAAAACATTACACCGTGTAACTCGGTCCGCAGCAGTTTCAGAATAGAATGTGCCGGACCATTCACGGAAATTCAACGTCTGTCCCAACGCCACCACCTCCCCCATCTCGATCCCCTGTTCACCCAACAAATTAACAAGTCTGCCGCACATTGCCCCTCGAACGAGAAGGACCTTTGATTGACGGCCTCACTGTTCGAGCTAAACAGACACGGTTAATCGGCGTGATAGACGACACAAAATGCTTTCAGAGCATAGGTAAAACACAGGTAAGTCAGTACACGCAAATCGAACGGCTCAACACAAACCACAGATAACAGAAACTGAGACGCAGCGATTTAATCAAGTACGAATAGATCGACTATCTAAACGGGGACTAGGGAGAATAACCTAGGAGAACTTAAATGATCATGTGTAGCTAAGCTATGGAAGCTAAGGAGATAATCATCAGATCAGCTGATCAATGATGTCATAATAACATGATCATTCTATAATTAATCATTCCAGGAAATCATAAAGCACATTATGATGCTAAATGATTTCCGGATATCAGGAATAAATCATACAACAATTCTTAGTGTTTCAACAATCATGCATGACCTCGTAAGTTGCGTTCACAAAAACGAATACCACATGGAAGAGTTGTTTTAAAGAAAAAGGGGCATAACTCAGGAAAGAAATGTTTGATCAGGTCGAAAAGCTCAAGTGAACATCTTCACATGGTGATGATAATGTGTCACGAATTTCGAAAAAACTAGCAAAAACTCTTTGAGGAGATGTATTCACAAGCGAAGGCTGCAGATGGAAGTGTTTCTTCAATGATCAAGGGGCATAACTCAAGGCAAAACGTAGAGTCAGGTCAAAAAGGTCAGGTGCACATCTACACATGGTGTTACACACATGCGAATTTCAGAAGAGTCCAGCAAAACTCTGACAAGTTGCATTCACAAGAAAACGTAGCTGATGGAATTACTTCTTTGGCGATCAAGCGGCACAACTCAGGAAAAAAGGTAGAATGGATCAAAAGGTCACATGCACATATTCACAAGGTAGCGATATGTGTGGCAAATTTGGAAAGAATCCAACAAAACCCCTTTGCCGAGTTGTGTTCACAATGGAAGGTAGCTGATGGAAGTAGTTTTTTGGACAATCACGGGACATCACTCTCGGTTCAAAAAAGTCACATAAAAATCTTCACATTGTGACATAATGTGTGGCAGATTTGGATAAAATCCAGCAAAACTTGTTGATGTTTGACAGATGGATGGAAGACCCGACAACGGATGACTCAATACCATAATACGTCCAATCAAAATTAACGGATGTATAAAAATTACCTGCTATGCCTACCGCCAGTGCGCATACACTTACCACTGGACCTATGACGGTCGTAGCACTACTTAGCGAGAGCTTCAAAAGGACCATGCCACCAGTCAAACCTATGGCCTAGCGATGAAGTCGATTAGTCCTGAGTACGCTTCTGACCGAATCTGCTCTCTCTCCTACTGATTATGTCAGTCATGTGACCTGTAACATCACAGCGACGCGTCTTTTTGACCTGCTTGATGTAGATTGACTATACACTTACTGTTCATAAAGGGCAGACAACCCACAAGCATACAAGCATCTGAAAATGCCCTTTCTCTACTACTCCCTCGAGGCTCTCTTATTTTCACTACCCCCCCCCCCCTAAGTATTCTGGCAATGCTTGGGCCTATGAAGAAAATCCAAAATGGCTGCTCTATGACGTCACAGTGACACAGTTCTTAATTCATGTTATTTCATCAGCAAATTACAAGCGTCTAGTCCGTCATTCATAATCCAGCCGTCGTCCATTAGAGAATATCCGCGTCCATAATCCAAAGACCTATTCCATATTCCATATAACAGTATTAGCACCAAATTCAAAAAGACAATCAAGTATACATAAACATAGGCTTGTTTCCTGCAAGAGAGAAGCGGTCAACAGTTTTCAATGATGCCGGCAAGACATCATGATGTTCCAAAATATCAAATCCGTATCGCTGATCAGTATTCTTAATCCATAATATTCGTTATAGAGTCGTCATCTAAAAATGATGTACCTCAGTCACGCTTTGATTGTGACTGTTCATATGAGTACCATGAGGATCTTGAAGTACATGGGCTCATACGGCCCCTAGCCCCGGGTTAAGCGGAATTAGACACATGTTACGAAACGTAGCGCCATAGATCTTGCACGCTACGTTCGTATTTTGCTATCAGCATACTTAGTAAATCAGATAATTTGATTGACAGCCTCACTGTTCGTGTTAAATAGTCAAGGTTAATCGTCAAGATACACAACACAAAACGATAGAAGAGCACAGGTAAAACTCACAGCCAAGTCAACACAAGCAAATCTAACGGTTAACATGCAACTGTATGTCACAGACATGATGAATAATAATGAGCAAAAACCAGGTACAAGAACATGTGACACCGCCTGATGGCTCCAGCCTGAACTCAAAATGTCAGCAAAACTAAAGAAACTATCAGCGTTCACAGCACAGTAAATTCACAGTATACAAGCACAGGATTTTACATAGAGTTGGACGACACGTTCACGAAACCACAGTATAAGAATTTCCAAATGAAACTCAACACATATCCACACATATACGGAAACTGAGATGCAGCGATTTAAACACGTATGAACAGATCAACTATCTTAATGGGGACCATTCCCCTAGTCTGAACTACAAGTCCAGATACAGATGACCCTGCCTGTGATCAGCCACCCACACCATGCATAAAACATGTCATTACTCTGCTACTCCCCGAGTATGTACTATAACCAGTCAACCAACCCAATCTTACTTTACACAACCGTAGCTTCAACAAGGCACCAAGCACCACATATTTCTTTATCAAGTATGGCCCACATCTCCCAAAAAAAATAAATGCGCATTCGATGATGCCTTTCCCCTACTACCTCAGTGAACATGCAAGTATCAACGGACCTACGTTGATCAGGACAATGTACACAATGAAAGTCCATTCACCCCCATATGCCACACTCCAAGGGTCAAAGTAACAACCCACATTTATACAAAAAATCTGCGGTTTATATACTACTGATGACTTCAATTGGATCTGAGCACAATCTCCGTTGTACAGTAGTCTTTCTGCTTTCAATGGGTACCTCACACCTCTATATTCGCTCAAACCCCCCCTCCCACACACAAATGCACCCTAGAGTTTGCGACCAACATGTGCAGATGGTATTACATGCACCCTCCAGAGTTGTCTCCCTTTGTGTGCAGTGGTTCGAATATAATTCTCAATATGTTCTGTATAGAATATGCAGGTTTGCCTATTATACTTATATACTTATTTACTCACTTGTATCTCAACAGTCTGTTACACATTACTCTACTGATTCTATTGTTTGTTTGATTTCAGTTTATACCCTGCTCCATTGTGAGTGTATGTGTACAATAAACATTGAATTGTGTAGACAGCCCTGTGACATGTTCAAATAAAACCTCAATCTAGGTAAACCAAGATGGTAAATCAGGGGAATACCATCTAGACTTCACGCTATGAAAACTTTGTGCAAAATGTTCGCCGATATTCTGCGAGATCCCAAAATAAGCCAATCACGACCTTTTCTGACTTTTCTCTAAGACAATGATCGACGTTTACTGCACGGAGATCAACAGTTGTTGATCTCAATTTATTCTGTGTCCTAATGGTAATATATTCACAGCACATTATACAGTTATTCGAGAACAGCTCGAACAAGCTATATGTACCTGTTCAAAACAGGAACAAAATTGTATTCCCTTTTATAATCCCTGACAGACAACATTTTATTAAATCCATAAAATGCTTGGCTTTGAGATTATTTTTCACTCCTCTAGCAGCACACAAAAAATGTGGGGCAGGGGAGGGCACAAAGGGTGTTGTGCCCCTCCACATTTGAATGTGGGGGCCAGTGTCCCTACTTTCTATGCCACTGAATGAGAGATAAGAAGTGAGTAAGTAGTAGGGTTTAACATCGTTTTCAACCTTGTTTCACTCGAATGAGAGATAAACAAATGATGAAACTTTTCATTCTAGTATATAAATGAACTCATCCAATATTGAAAGGGTATAAGAAGTAACAGAAAAAAGTTCAATCACGTTTAATTCTATATACCAGTATATATTTGAGCTTTAAAACAATCTCAAATGTACAGGTAAATATGCATACAAATGAAGGAGAGATAGCCTCAATCCCGTCATGTATAAACATAGAAATCATGTAAATATGTCTAAGGCAGCAAACAGTAAAAAACACACTCTTTCACCCTTGTGTGTACACTCTTTCACCCGTGTGTACACTCATTCACCCTTGTGTGTACACCCTTTCACCCGTGTGTACACTCATTCACCCTTGTGTGTATACTCTTTCACCGGTGTGTACACTCTTTCACTCATGTGTACACTCATTCACCCTTGTGTGTACTCTTTCACCGGTGTGTACACTCTTTCACTCATGTGTACATTCATTCACCCTTGTGTGTACACTTTCACCCGCATGTAAACTCATTCACCCTTGTGTGTACACTTTCACCCGCATGTAAACTCATTCACCCTTGTGTGTACACTTTCACCAGTGTGCACACTCTTTCACTCATGTGTACACTCATTCACCCTTGTGTGTACACTCTTTCACCGGTGTGTACACTGTTTCACTCATATGTACACTCATTCACACTTGTGTGTACTCTCTTTCACCATTGTGCATACACTCATTCACCCTTGTGCATACACTCATTCACACTTGTGTGTACTCTTTCACCCTTGTGCATACACTCATTCACCCTTGTGCATACTCATTCACACTTGTGTGTACACTCTGTCACCTGTGTGTACACTCATTCGTCCTTGTGTGTACACTCATTCACCTGTGTGTACACTCATTCATCCTTGTGTGTACACTCATTCCTCGTTTGTGTACACTCATTCCCCGTTTGTGTACACTCATTCACCCTTGTGCGTACACTCATTCACCCTTGTGTGCACACTCGCTCACCCTTGAGTGTACACTCATTCACACTTTTGTATATTTGAAAGCCTTTGGTAAACTATCCAGAAAAATGTCCTCCAATTTCTCAAATGGTTGATATAAATTGCATAAATATTCATTACTAACAACATTAGTCAAACCTTCTACATCAACCCCAATGGGGGAGAGGTGTGGGGAGAGGTGTGGGGAGTGAATCTGTGAAGTGCAAACACATCCCAACTGCCCATGAACACCTTTTTATTTACGGCAGTTGAGGATTTGGCCAGAAACAACTGCACTCCTGAATTTTAGATTTCCAAGGTGAATGGGCGAGTATTTTGAGAAGAGCTCTATGTCCAGCCATGTAAATTTGGAAGATTTAGGTGAGCAATCATCTGCTCACCTCAAACTCATTTTAGGTGAGAAATATGAGCACGAGCAACTGCTTGCTGCTCACGCCGAGGCCTGAAGCTTAGTGGGGTGTGGGATGTAGAAGCCTCAGCCAGCCAACTTAGTACTTGCATGTACATATTTAGATAAAATCTAATTAAAGCCATTGTCATAGTTCTTTAGGTTGTTTTTCTTTCTGAGCAAGTCTCTTTAACATGCTCTTTGGTAGAGCCTTAGTGTACGTCCCATTATCTATCTGGTGCTGTCTACTGTCATGGGCAACTGCTCCGTAGTTTAGCTGGAAATCACAAAGGGCAACCTTGAAGGGACGAGTCAGCACCTGAAATCAGTGAAAATAGTTAAAAGAGCAAATCTATCACACACGAGTTCCTTGCTGATGCAAAACATAGTGTGTCCAGAGTGGTATGGCGCTATAGTGGTGACTGCATCTTCGCCGTTATGGTACCATAGCAGTACCAGAATGGACTGTCAGTGGTTGTGTGTCCTCTTCGGTACCGGTATGGTCAAGATGTAGTCACCGCTATGGTACCATACCACTCTGGACAAAACGTTTTCATTAGCAGGGAATTTGGGTAGAAAACCCATTTTCTGGAATCCAATGTAATGAAACCTGTCTGATCTGACAACTTTTAAACCTACATGTATTGTGAATCACAGACGTTCATGCTATACAATTCTTTAAACATCTTGCAATTTACAATGGAAATATGAGACAGCAATGTAATGAGATTGGAATTAAGGCTTAAGCAATTGAATTGGAGTTCATTGTGAGGAAAATGGAAACAATATCTGTGGAGAACGGAGACAATTTCTGTGGTGAAGGGAGACAATTTCTGTGAAGGAGGGAGACAATTTCTGTGGCAAAGTATGACAATTTCTTTGGAGAAGGGAGACAATTTCTGTGAAGGAGGGAGACAATTTCTGTGGCAAAGTATGACAATTTCTTTGGAGAAGGGAGACAATTTCTGTGGAGAAGGGAGACAATTTCTGTGGCGAAGGAAGACAATTTCTTTGGAGGGAGACAATTTCTGTGGAGAAGGAAGACAATTTCTTTGGAGAAGGGAGACAATTTCTGTGGAGAACGGAGACAATTTCTGTGGCGAAGGAAGAAAATTTCTTTGGAAGAGGAAGACAATTTCTGTGGAGGAGGGAGACAATTTCTGTGGCAAAGTATGACAATTTCTTTGGAGGAGGGAGACAATTTCTGTGGAGAAGGGAGACCATTTCCGTGGCGAAGGAAGACAATTTCTATGGAGGGAGACAATTTCTGTGGAGAAGGGAAACAATTTGTGTGGCGAAGAAAGACAATTTCTTTGGAGGAGGGAGACAATTTCTGTGAAGGAGGGAGAAAATTTCTGTGGCGAAGGAAGACAATTTCTTTGGAGGAGGGAGACAATTTCTGCAGAGAAGGGAGATAACTCGATTGTAATCAGCCCTCACCTCTTCCAGGGAGGGTTTGTTCTCCATAATTGACAGTGCAATGGCAGCAGTCTCCAATGTGGAAAGGCAAGCATCTGTGGGCTGAGAACGGATAACATACTTACTCTTGTAGCCTTGTGTAATTTGAACCTGTGGAGAAATAAATGTAATGTTCATCACAATGATTTATGTGCTTTTATGAAATTGGTGCCTATCTTCAGGAGACAGAAAGTGTTCTTTCATTTATTTCAAATTGCCATTTCTGCATGTTCAAATACCTAAACTATAAGCCATATCAATGGCAACAAGAGTCTTGTAGGCTTCAACATACACCTGAATACACCTTAACCCTATCTGGCCTGGACGATTTGGGGTGTACCGCAGACAGAAAATGTCCCCCCCCCAACCCTATATATTTTTTTGCTATCCCTAAGGCTAGAAGGCTGAAACTGACCACACTAAATCGTTGGGTCAAGCTCTACTAGAAAATGTTAAAAAAAAAAATCCAAGATGACCACCATGATGACGTCACAGTGACGTCATTTTCGAATAAAGGCATTTTTGGATGATTTTAGTCAGATTTTCAAATTTTTTATTTATGTGTTCTCTTCTAAAAAACTTGTATATGCTTCTCACCCATCACCAATTTGGAAAGTCTAGCTATAATTTCAAAATATATCACATAATCTAGAATTTGACCTTAATAATATATGTCAAGGTCAGACAACTTGTATATTAGTCCAGTAAATCTAGCACATTTTTGGGGTCAACCCACCACAAATTGCAACAGAATTTATTTCACTGCTATGCATTTCAGAAAGGTCCCCAAAATAACATACTAAAAGTCTACAATCCCATATGCATGGGAAATATCTCAAATTTCAAGTTGAAATTTGAGGTATTTTTCGCGAAATTTCAGTGTTTATCTGTCTCTTGCTCCTATAACAAAACCTTGTACTTGGGACTAAGCGTGGAAGAAATGGGTTATTACTTACACTCATTCCAGTCGTTATCATATCAAGGTTATACTCAGCCTAAAATAATACCCTTGCACGAAAATATTTATAGAGAAATTCAAAATGGCGGATGTATGGGGTCATTCTAAATCTGAACTTTTTACCATTTTTATGATAGGCAATCTATCTGGGGTTTTTTAGCTGGACCCAAAACAAATTGCAACAAAATTTTTTCCACTGGTATGCATTTCTAATAGGTCCACAGAACAACATACTAAAAGTCTACCAAAATCTATTTGGTGGAGATACGACTTTTTCTAAAACAAAGATACGCCATCATGCTTCATATAAGAAGGTAGAACATATTGGTTTGTCTCTGAATAAGGACAGTTTATCATCCAGAAATCCAATCAATACATGATGATCTAGGATACATTATTCTATGGTTGTGAAAGCATTTGCATTTCCATTAGCATTGTTATCCGAAAGGGAACTGACAAGCTGTGATATATTTTCTTTCAACCTATGACAATCACAGAAAAAAGTTCCATCAACTTATAAAGATATAACTATTATCACAAGCACGTAGCAAGTGTCAGGTCCGACATTCAATAGTGTTTGTACCTTGTTGAAAAAAATGCAGCCTTGCCAATCATTAGAGAGAGAGAAATTAGATTCAACATCGTGTTTAGCAATAGTTCAGATATACAACGACAATCTGCTAAACATTTATGATCCATCACAATTGTTTGTAAGACAAATGTTGTTGATGAAAGAAGAATAACTATGCAGATCCTAATATATCATTTTCCTACGAAGTAGGCTACAGATCGCAAATTGTCCGGTAATGAGTCAGTCAGTCAGTCAGTCAGTCCATCCAAATCCTTTCGTCGGCAAAATAAGGAGAACCATTGACATTAGAACCTTGATTTTTGGCATAAACGTGCATTAGGGCATTGTTACCAGCAAGTTCTGATCTGAAATAATTCTGATTAAAATTAGATTTATAATTAACACTTCAGTATATTGTTATAGATATACATTATGTATGTAAACTGTAGCCTTTAACGTGTATCCTATTTCACATCCAAACACTTCATCTTTGACCACATTCAGGTCAAATTACCCACTGCTGCTAAAAATACCCTGTCATTATCCCCTTTCCACTGTATGCCACATGGCCCTATTAAACAGAGAGTGTGTGACTTGGATTCAAGGGTAAGACTTTGGAGGGAAATACAATTTTGACAGCAGAAATATGACCCCGCCATTTGCTGATTAGAGCGATAAAACAGGGTGGGCTAAATGGACCCTTTTCAATGCAGTATTTCTTGGCATGGATGTGAAAATATGAGGACATACTTTGGGTTTTTTTGTACCTCTTGAATATTGACTATATATCACACTTGGATATAATTTGAACAAAAAATTACATGTGTAAACAAAATATGTCTAAATTTCTCTTGTCATTTCAATCTTGATCCATTTTGATTCCTTGATTAGGGGATACAGAATCACTGCCACGGAGTGTGTTGGTATGTCACAGCAATTCCGATTCACACAACGAAGCTGAGGTGGTTTAACGTTTATCAATGAAGAAAATCACCGATCAACCGCCATAGAATATAATGTGAAACAAGAAAACCGGAATAGTACATTCATCAGATTACCGATGCCCAAAATGTGTTGTCTCATATATCTAGATAACAACGTGATGTAGAGACGCTATTTATTCGTCTTTGTACCGGTTATGCCCAGGAGAATGACATAGAATCATTATTATCTTGTGCATAGAAGGTGTTGGTCTTGAGTTGAATTACCGTAAACTACATAAATGCTACCTTTCTACTATAGTACTATATATAAAAATTTGTTGTATTGTTGGGAAAATAATGTGATTCAAAAAGTTGTTTTTTTGATCCTGTACAAGGGCACTGAAAACCATTAAATAGATGTAAATGTATTTTCACACGTAAAGCTTGAAATCTACTGAACCTATATTATTCAATCTGTTTCCTTTAATTAAAAAATTGTAAAGTAAATCGGCGATCGTTATTTATTTTGGAATGAAGGCGCATTAGGAGACTGTTACCAACAAGTTCTGAGCTGACCTACTTTTGATGAAAATTTCTGGTGATTTTGATGAAAATCACTGGCGATTCTGACTTGGGCGGTGCCCATCTTAATATAGGCAGGATTTCAACTGGGGGTGGGGATTTTCAAGAGTTCAGTTCGCGTTCGAGTCCTAATGCCTACTGTACTTCGTAGGTCGATCCTGTGACGTTAGTCACACTGCCATGTAATTATCAAACAAATAATACTTTGAATTATAGGCAATGTTAACGGCATAACTTATCAAGTTTCATTTACATTCTGGTGCATGGTAACATTATTAGGGGAAGTGACTTCTCATACATATAGTTGATGTCTTTTACTGTTATTCCTCCTGAACACTGCCATAAGTTGAGGAATATTTCACAGCACTATCAATCCCAATACCAGTCTCCGCCAATGTCATTTTCAAAGGTCTGGGTTTGATGAGTTTGCACAGCTCAGTCATTTGCATTCTCCACACACTCAATCCAGGTCATGATCCTTACAGGCGCATCTGCTTCAGCTGCAATCCCTCTTGCAGTTCCATCTGATAACCTCAAGTAACCCCTGAAGCTGGTGGCAGATCAGTTTCGCAGGGAGAAACCGATTGAATTGTCCACTCCCATTTTTGTGGCTGCAATGAATGGCCTTCCTCTCAAGTCAATTTCTTCGTCTGAGTTACTACTGTATAAACATATAATCGTTTTCTATGCTGCTGCAATAAATGACCTTCCTCGGGACTCCCATGACCTGGATGAACAGTTCAACTTGTTGGCGAAATAGCTCAGTGACAGTTGTCTTCTTCAAGGCAGCACCTTTGTCATTGCCATATGGTCGGAATACTGTATCACAGCCCAGAATGGCATGCACAAGCAACATATTTGTACAGACTTGCATTCCCAGCACAGCCTTTGTCTTCTTGACATTCCAAACTCCCCGACCTCGCTAGTGACATGTTCATTCAGTCAAAGAAAGACGAATTCCTATCAAACAACGTCAACAAGTAGCAGTTCATTACTCTTATGAGTGACCAGTTGGAAAGGGCGGGATGTTTCATATGCAGATGTTTTTATTGTAAAAGCTGCCGTTTAATCGACTGAAAGCATCAAAACTTTGGTTGGTTATGATAGTGACCTGTTAGTTCTGCTCTGTTTTCATGCAGACATGGATGACAATGACAACTACTTTCAGTTGAGAGGAGAGAATGAAAAGAAACGGATAGTTTGGAATGTCAAGAAGACAAAGGATGTGCTGGGAATGTAAGTCTGCACAAATATGCTGTTTGTGCATGCCATTCAGGGCTGTGACACAGTATACTGACCATATGGCATTGGCAAATGTGCGGCCGTAAAGAAAACAAGGCTCAATGAGCTATTTCGCCAACAAGCTGAAGTGTTCAATCAGGCCATTGGGAGTCCCGATTGAGGTTATCTATTGCAGGTGCTTGTGTGTTCATACAATGGTAACCCTGACGAAGCAATTGGCTGCATGAGATACAAGCGTTTCTGTGACAAAAACGAACCATATATGTGCAGGTACAATTACAACACATATAAAGGAAGTGGGAAGAGGTGCCGACATACTGGCATTCAAAACCTTCCACCAACATCAGCTAAGTATCAAGGTTCGCGTGTTTAGAGTGGAAAGGGGAAGACCACCCATTGCAGCCACAAGAATGAGGGTGGGCGGCTTCTCTCTGTGAAAACTGAACTGCCACCAGTTCCACTGGCACTCTGAGGTTATCAGGTGCAACTGCAAGAAAGATTGCAGCTGAAGAAGATGCATCTGTAGGAGCATGGCCTATATTGTTGAAAATGTAAAATGAAACATGGTAAATGGCATGGTAGAACGTCATGGTAGAACATCAAGTTTGCCTATAATCTAGATTATTATTTGTTTGATAATTAGATGATACGATCTGCATAATAATTCTTCTTTTGTCAAAACATATCTGACACTCAATTGCGATAGATCAGTAATGGTTTGCAGAGCTGTATTTTTCCACAAGGCACATGTTGTGATAATAGAGAGATATCTCCATGAATGGGTTTGTGGAAATATTCTCTGTGACAGTTATCGGTTGAAGAAAAATATATCACAGCTTGCCATTTCATTTATTTTGGGAGAGAATTCCTCTTTCAGATGATTATGCTAATGGCTAAAATGTTAACTGACTGGATATTACCATGTATAATTCATATAGCCTGATGCTGAACTATCAGTTTGCTATCTACGCTTATGAGCAAATCCACCGGGAAGACACATGTTTTCACCACCATGGCATACTGTACACTGGGTCATGTATTAATTGGATTTTTGGATGCTAAACTGTCCTTATTCACGGAAAAAACAATATTCTACCTTGCTTATATGACGCATAATGGCCTATTATGTATTATAAAATGGCGTATCTTTGTTTTCAAAAAAAGTCGTATCTCCACCAAATAGATTTTGGTAGACTTTTAGTATGTTGTTCTGGGATCCAATTAGCAATACAAACCAGTGAAAAAAATTCTGTTGCAATTTGTTTTGGGTCCAGGAAGATTGCCTGGACTGTCATGAAAATGGTAAAAAGTTCAGATTTAGAATGACCCCATACATCCGCCATTTTGAATTTCTCCATAAATATGTTCGTGCAAGGGTATTTATTTAGGCTGAGTATAACCTTGATATGATAACGAATGGAATGAGTGTAAGTAATGACCCATTTCTTTCACGCTGAGTACCAAGTACAAGGTTTTCTTATGAGCAAGAGACAGGTAAACACTGAAATTTCGCGAAAAATACCTCAAATTTCAACTTGAAATTTAATATATTTCCCATGCATATCTGTTTGTAGACTTTTAGTATGTTATTCTAGATACCTTTCGGAAATGCACTGCAGCAAAAACAATTCTGTTGCAATTTGTGGTGGGTCCAACCTCAATTTGACTGGACTATATGGTTCTATCCCATCATCAGTGACATATGTTGTATGAATTTGGAAAACCTAACTATAACATTTTTAAACATATCGCATTAACTAGAATTAACACCCGCCTGTAGATTCCGCCCTTGGAATTATCACTGGATATCATCCAATATTGATACAAAGCATATGGAATATCTTCATACACTTATTTCTGTTACATAAAACGAATCAGCTAGGCTATGCAGTGGTTTCAGTGTTACCTTTTTAATTTGGTGAAGTGTGGGGTTCTGGTGGTACATGCCCTTGGCTTGAGCCCATGTACCATCCAGTATGATCAGGTTATATGATATCCCTGTATTCTGGGGGGTGGGCAGCTCACTGAGGTCAACAGCCCCCGGGCAAGGGTATAACAGCAGGGTGTTCGGATGGTGGAGTAGATCCCACACCCATGGAAACCTGTAAACCACAAAGCAAATCAGGATAATAACATGCATCCACAGAAGTATGTCAATTTTACCAGTAGAATTAGGCCTACAGGTTGAAGTGGGCTATTTTATTGTTATTAATGTTATTGTAGTGCACGGTGCCACAAGCACATCAGACCGTGGGATGGTGTTAAGGAGCGATTAATCACGTCACAACGCAACATTGTCACAGATCTATTCCAGTCTCTGTATTGCCTCCGCATCCAGCAAACAGTACAGGACGCTCAAAGTACATGTATGAAATTGATGCCATTACCGTCTTCTATGATGTCAAAAGGGACCGTCAAGAATTCTTCCCCACTGTAGAAAGCTGCATTTGAATACTCTAAGACCAAAACATGAAGCTGCGCTATCGAAACCCCTCGGCTCTGAACCCCAGCTATTATAATGTAAGGGTGTCTCTACCAATTGATTGGCTTGTGGGAAGAAATATTTACCCCTGGTATTGTAAGTGTACTTTCTTTGAAAAAAAAAAATTGTCTAAGAGAATAAATGAATAAATCAGTCATCCAATCAATAAATAAATGTGATAGTATACTAACATGATATAGAAATAATATGCAAACTTAACATAGGAATTAGTGGATTTTGTTAGACAAGGGGCATAACTCTGCAAAATACTTTCTGACACGACTCATTTCGATAGGCATCTAGTGTCATTTTCAAAACAGATTTGCAGGCATTCTTCGCATTGTGTAAGAGAATAAATCAATAAATCAGTCATCCTATCAATAAATAAATGTGATAGTATACAAACATGATATAGAAATTATATGCAAACTTAACATAGGAATTAGTGGATTTTATTAGACAAGGGGCATAACTCTGCAAAATACTTTCTGACACGACTCATTTTCGATAGGCATCTAGTTCAGGTCAAGAGAAACAACTGTATCACGTTAGGATGTTGTATATGGAACGGTTCTGAAATTATCACAATAACAAATCATAAATGGATTATTATTTGTAAAAAGGGGCATAACTCTGCAAAATATTGTCCGAGATGACTCATTTTCGATAGGCTTCTGATTTACGTGAAGATAAATAGATGTAACAAGTTTGGTTGCCATGCATGAAACGGTTCTGTAGATATCGCGGTAACGGACGGACGGACGTACGGACGGACGTACGTACGGACCGCCGTACATGATGACGACAATACCCCTAGGCCAAAGTTGGCCGAGGGGTAAAAATTAGTGAAATGTCAGAAAAAAACTTTACTACATTTTATTAGTCATATGATTATCTTGAATCTGACATATATGTTACTAGTTAATAGTAAACACCAAAGACACCAACGGTGCGTATACGGCCTCTATATATTTTTGCTAATGACTCTAAAATGAGTAACCAACATACTCATGTATAATAAAACAAAGTCTTACATATATATATATTTATATCGTTTATATACATTGTTTAACATAAGGTTTTCTCGTTTGCTCTATTTTGTATTGCTTAACCAGTATTTGGAGAGGGGAAAATAAGTTGAAAGAACTTGTCCCCAATCCTTTGTTAAAATGCAATAAAATAAGTTTAAAACAAAACATGACATAAACTTGTAAACACATTTACCACAGTTACATTTTAACGTCATTTGGGGAAATCTGAAAAAAAAACACATTCTGATTCAGTGCAGAAAAATAATATGATCATATCACCTCACTACAATGATACTGTTGAGCTAACTGGAAACTAGAAGCTGCATTTGAGTCTGTGAATTGAGATGGACACAAGGATGGATTAACAAACAGATGAACACACAGACGAATAGATGCAGAACAATATGCCCCTCTGTATAAGAGAGCCAATGGGCTTCAATATATGCCTTGGCCTATGACCTCAGAATAAATAGCACTTTTCTTTCTCCAAGGTTAAAGTACATGTGTACACCGAGGTATAACTGAAATGTGATCACACCCTGCATTCCTATGTTGTGATTACGTATAGTATAAACAAAACAATTTTCAGCTTTAGATTTGACCTCACAATTAATACGTTTTTTTCTAAATTTATCATGTTTAAGTCCCATTGTAAGGTATACTAGTGTTAGATTTTAATACCTACATAGTTCTTTGAAAATGGAACAATGCAAAATGTCCTCTGTCTGGCAAACCATCCAAAAAAATTGGGGTTATTGTTAATAGTATTTAAGGAAAAAGTACCATGTTCAATGCTAAACTTTTGCTTCCCTAGTGCGAGTATCATACCTTTCCTTTGAAAATCGTTTTCCTCTGACTATCTGACACTTTTCATGTGTTAGGCTTAGAGATAGCATTGGTGCAGTACGTAATCTTCGACTTTCCTGTAAAAAAAAAGCCAAATGAAATATTTAATACATTTACTCCTTTCCATAGAAATCCTGTAGGCATCTGCAGGAGTGAACCCGAGAATATGCCTGGCTTATTTTTCCCTCAAACTCTTGGTAACTATGGTAACTAGATGACCTTGAAACAAGAGCCGAGAGCTCACATATCCCACACTGAAATTGACAGTAGTCAGACAACACAAGAAAATATTACTTTTCCTTCAAATAGATTCCTATCAGGTGAGAACATTTTTCATGGAGTAAGAAATATGTGAAGAAAGTGATGAAGTAAACCTTTGTTATCGAGTTAATAAACAGATATAAAGTTCATGAAAAGGACCCCTCTTCCAGCTTAATCAGTAAATGCATGTTTTTTATTTTACAACAGCTACAAAGCTAAATGAATGTAGTGGTTTCATACATGTATCAAACAGGAGCGGAGAGACAACTCTACAGGACAAATGTCATATTCATGTAAGGAAGACAACTCTGAAGAGTCCAACCTAAGAATATGGAAAGTGAAACTGGGTTCAGTTTTGGGGTGCTGTAACCTTGACCTTTGACCTATTGACCTCAGAATGAATCGAGTTCCCCTTTGCACCATGAATAAAGTATTTCCAAAGTTTGGTACCTTCGCCATTGCATAATACAACTTCACTTTTGATGGGCATATAAAAATGGTTTAGATGTCTCACTGAAACTTTGCACACTGTCAAATTTTAACTTCCTTTGCAAATGTGTGTAGAATTGTCCATATCCATGAAAGCTGCACATCTAATTGCATGAAGTATCCAAAATACCACTTGTCCAAAGTAGAACTGTGACCAATAATACTAACGTTACCTCAAATGGATGTTGCAGAACACAAACAGTTGTGGATACTTCTACTGGCTCCCTAGGTAGAAAAGGGCACCAGCACACTGTGATGGGGCGACTGGAAACAGAAGAAGTTATATAACAGGGTAAAAGGTGTGCTACATGCCGACTGACAGCACTTTTCCATGAGAATCTATCACAGCTACGTCGTCTATCCATCTACCAAGGATTCCCCCTTTGGATTTGAGAGAAAAATCCGAGAGCGGGAACTATTCTGGATGCTAGAGCTTGGGCCAGTGTTTCCGTATGGTTTAAATGATAATGTCAGTGGGTTCGGCAATGTTACAAACCGCCGTACAAATATATCCAATATTACCCAACTTTAAACCCCATCAACGGAGACATCGCAGCCATGGTTGGAGAAAGTTTAATAGTGCGATGATTCACGATCATATCACTTTAAATTACTTAGTGGGTTTAACTAACACACCCAATAGTACACATAGCTTACGTACAGTTCTGCATGCATTACCTCTGAGAGCTTTAAATCATATAGCTTCAGGAAATATAATACCACCCAAAATCACTAAAGTATGTCAAGATATAGCATATTTTCGGTTGTATCGTCCAGTGAGCATAATCGAAACATCCCAAGATCGGCTTTTCTTGAAACTCAACTACTTAGATAAAGGACTGAACATTATTAATTTACCTCGAATCCTGAATGATCCGGAGGTACGCAACACTGTACCAAACTATTTTAAGTTCACAGAACCACCTTGCATTTCATATAAGTATACTAAATCTATAGCCACCAAAATATTCAATTACTCTAATGCTGTCAAGGAGTTTGACTGGAACTTGTACACGTCGGGGGGCTATATAGTTGTGATTGTGAATCGTCGAACTTTATCTATACACCATGCAAACATGTTGTGACTGGTGATCTTGATGTGGTGAGTGATAAGGACCTAAGATTAATTCTAATGAAGGGACCTAAATATAGAGAGCCGAAGAATATAAATCTGAAGGCCGACCAGAAGATAGTCCTGTCTGCTTTGGAACAGTACGTTATTGATTGGTCTAAGCGAAAAAAAGTTGAACCTACAGTACTCGCTGATTGGCTGGACCTCACAAAGAGCAAGGTCGTTGAAACAATCCGCCATATTGACAGAAGTACCCTTCCCCAAGCAAAACAAGTACTGAGAAGCCTCAATTCGCAAGAAGTTCTAGCAGATCTCCAGAGTAAATTCGTCATAGTCCCAGCAGACAAAGCTCCAAATAATATAATATTGATATGTAAATATTATTATTACCAGGTGCTGGTTGAAGAATTGAGTGTAAACATATCGTCATCAAATACGTCTACTTACTCTCAAACTGCATTTACTCTGGAAGATTTATTTAACAATTACAAAACGTTTCTCAAGGAAAGAGGTATTTGTATTCCAACCAAACATAATGATATACCAAAGTATACTGGACCCCAAAATGCAGAAATCACCATACAAAGCTAGATTCATAGCTGGTTCTAGAAGCTGCACCACCAAGCTTCTTTCAACCCTGTTGACGAGGGGCCTTCAGGAAGTAAAAACATTTTGGGAAAGGTATTGCGCCACTATTTCTAAAAACTCTGGCGTTGAATGTATGTGGATATTGAACAAGCGTTCTGAGAACCCCAACATCTCGCCTTGCGGGGTCATCCGCCGAAGGTGCAGCAGTATTGAAAGCATACATGTAGAGCAAACAATAAGGTCTGGAATAGGTGATGTGATACAGACAACAATGTCTGGAATAGATTATCTGGTACAGACAATAACATCAGTCCCATGTGGGATTACTGGCATATAAGTAAATCCCATGTAGGATGGATAGGTCAGTGCCGTCGGATTACTGGTGCATAGGGCAGTCCAGTGTGAGATTACTGCTGGATAGGTCAGTCCCATGTGAGATTACTGCTGGATAGGCCAGACCTGTGTAGGATTACTGCAGGATGGACCAGTCCTGTGTGTTATTACTGATAGACCTGTCCCCTGTGGAATTACTGCTGGATAGTCCAGTCTCATGTGGGATTACTGCTGCATAGGCAGTCCAATGTGGGGTTACTGCTGCATATGGCAATCCTGTGTGGGATTACGGCTGGGGAGGCCAGTCCCATGTGGGATTACTGCTGGATAGGCTAAACCTGTGTGGGATTACAGCGGGATAGGTTAGTCCCATGTAGGATTATGGCTGGATAGGTCAGTGCCATGTGGGATTACTGCTGCATATTGCAGTCCAGTGTCATATTACTTCTGGATAGGTCAGTCCTGTGTGAGATTACTGCTGCATAGGCCAGTCCCGTATGGAATTACTGCTGGATAGGCCAGTCCCATGTGGGATTACTGCTGGATAGGCCAGTCCGGTCTGGAATTACTGCTGGATAGGTCAGTCCCGTGTGGCATTACTGCTGGATAGGCCAGTTCCATTTAGGATTACTGCTGGATAGGTCAGCTCTGTGTGAGATTACTGCTGGATAGACCAGTCCCAAATGGGATTACTGCTGGATAGACAAGTCCCAAATGGGATTACTGCTGGATAGTTGAGTTCCATATGGAATTACTGCTGGATAGGTCAGTCCCGTGGGGCATTACTGCTGGATAGGCCAGTGCCATTTGGGAATACTGCTGGATAGGTCAGTCCCGTGTGGGATTACTGCGGGAGAGCTGTGACCTTGGAAAACAAGAAACATGTCCACCAAGTTTTATAATCATCCCACGAAAGGTTCAACAAACTTTCCATGTACAAATCTACATGTAAATTTTTGCTCAACAAAAATCTTATAAATGGAAACGTACAATGTCTAAACTGCAATAATTAGGACAAAAATTCATATTTAATGTCATATTTCTTAAATAGCACATGCACAGCCTCGAATCACATTCAACTTGGGTATGAAAGCTGACAGCTTCAGAAACTTTCCATGTGCAGGTGTACATGTATATACATGTACATTATTATTGGTAGATTACTTAGACAAAACCCTCAAAATTTGAACAAAAAATAATATTTCATCTCCTAAATAGCACAGGGACATCCTCTAATCATAAGAAACATGTGTACCAAGTTTCATAATCATTCAATGACAGCTGACAACTGCAGCAAACTGTGGTGTACAGATGTACATGTGCACTTCAGCTAAACGCAAAACTCAATCATTTGCCATAATTTGGAGAAAAATTAATATTTCATCTCAAAAATAGCACACGTACATCCTCCAATCATAAGAAACATGTGTACCAAGTTTCATAATCATCCAATGAGAGCTGACAACTGCAGCAAACTTACCATGTACATGTACATGTATACACAAAGAGGCCTATATGTACAATTCACCTAAACAGAAAACTCTATCATTTGCCATAATTTGGAGAAAAATTCATATTTCTTCTCAAAAATAGCACAGGTACATCCTCTAATCATAAGAAACAAGTGTACCAAGTTTCATAATCATCCAATGAGAGCTGACAACTGCAACAAACTTTCTAAGTACAGATGTACATGTGCACTTCAGCTAAATGCAAAACTCTATCATAGGGATTTTAACATTGGAGCACCCCAGGCGTAGTACCCCCAGGTGGCATACCCACCCCCCATATTTTTTTCTTTTTTCAATATTTTTTCTAATTTTTCTAGATTTTTTTTGAATTTGTTAAACCAAAAACCTTATCATTTCCAGGCAGGGGACACCGACAACGACAACCGACACTGACACCGACAACGACATCCTCTTTCCCCCCTAACAATATCTCCCCTTTACTTCGTAAGGCGAGATAAAAACTCAAAATGTCTTATGGAAGAACTTGATGCTAAAGGTCACATACCGTATAGACATGTATCCACATGGGATAATCACATACAAGACACAATAATATTCAACAAGAAACCTTGGCTAGAAACGCAGAAAGGTAATCATGAATATAAGTAAGTGGCTACTTATCTTGTTGCATGTCTCCATGCAAGTAGCTGTGGTCTTGGATGTGGAGCACAAAGTTACCCTCCGTACAGGGCTCATGGAATCTTGCCAGGAATGAGCACTTGGAGGGCAGCGTGTATGAGTTGGGAAGAGTGCTGTCGCCAATGTAGCATACAAGGTGTCCTATTCTGTGATAGTGGTAGTGGTGCGAGAAATTACTGCCATGACTACAGGGACCCGAGCCCAAGAATCCGGAAGTAATCATGTATGAGTTGGGTATAAGGAACGCCATCGTACCAAACCTGACGCTTTGAACCACCTGACCCCATAGTCAGTCCACATTCCGCTTTATATCCAACTCTGTGTACTTTAATCCTTGATGCAGATTTTACTGTTGAGAGTTGACAGCGGAACCTCTGAGTCTACTCTGTGTCTTTGTCAACTATCTGTACTTTACTGTTGCTGACACTGGTGACCTGAAAATAATTACATTATTAATACTCACAAAGTGTCAGTTCTTGCGTTGAAACTGTGAGTTGACTGCCAGGAGACTCAGTTGATATGATCTAGAAGATCATAGCTCTAACCTGAAATGACACAAGCAGAAACGCAGTAAAGGCAAAGAATAAAACTCACCATTGTGTCAGGCTTGATTGTTGACTTGAGAGTCTGTGATTGGCAATCTGAGCTATTACTTCTTCTCTGGTGATCATTTAGTATGTGGACATATGATATGACTGAGAGATGAGATGAGATCATACAGCAAGCTGGCAGACTTGCTGCGATGATACAAAATGCCGCCCCCCCCCCTCTTTTTGAAAAGTTACTTGACCACGTGCTGGGCAGCCACCAATGGCCCAAGCGTGGTCACTCTATCTGATTGCACTGACATGTCTCTCAGATAGAAGTTAGTGAATGTGGAATTTGCCGTCCAAGCACAAGCCTGAACAATTTCATTGAGGGATAAGTTCTTCCATAACGGCCATGACGTAGCGATGGCACGAATTTCATGAGAAGAAGCGGTAGACAGTAGCGGGGGAGCGTCAATGGCCAATTGATATGACCACTTAATGGTTTTCTTTAACCACGAAGCGATGGTATTCTCAGTAATGTCACGTACCGCCGAAGGACGAAGAGATAAGAATAACAGACGACGCGAGCCCCGACCGGGATCGGTACGAGTGAGATAGTGGCGTATGGCTCGAACAGGGCATAACAGAAGGTCGTCTTCTAGACCATGTACAAAGTCTGATAACGCAGGGATGGAGTACAAACGTTGCGCACACGGACCTAAGCGAACCGACTCATTTTTGGCGATGAACTCAGGAATAGGTCGAAACGACACGAGACCAATCCGCCGTCCAGGTCATAGATGATCTCTCAAGAGCATGAAGTTCAAACACTCTAGACGCCAAAGCAAAAGCCGCCAGAAAAGCAGTCTTGCAGGCCACAGCTTTAATAGAGGCGGACTCTAAGGGTTCAAAGGGCGGACGAATCAGAGCACACAGAACCACACCAATATCCCATTTCGGTAACAGCTGTCGAGTACGGCGAGACTGTAGCGCGAAAGCCCGAATGAGCGCAGAGATATAGTTGTTTAGACTAATGTCGATGCCGGCAGAAAGACGTAAAACCCTAGCCAAAGCAGACCGATACCCCTCAATGGTACTGATTTGAAACTTCTTGTCACGATGGAGATGGAGAAGGAAGTCAGCAACTAAGGAAACAGAGGCAGAATCGGGATTGGCATCACGTTCTCGGCACCAGGAGACGAAATAGGCCCATTTGGCTTGATAGAGCTGCGATGTGGAAGATCGATTGGCTGACACCATCGTTTGTGCAACTTCCGCTGAAAATCCTTGGACTGTGAGTGCACTCTGGATAGTCTGCAGACGTGTAAATTGAGCCACCGCGGGTTTTGACGTCACAGGTAGGGCCACACTGGTAGACGTCGAGGTGGAGCCGTGAGAAGTGGAAGCAGAATCGGGAACCACTGACGACGCGGCCACCACGGAACCACAAGTAACACCACGCAGTCGTGCTGAGCAATCTTCTGGAGAACTTCTAGAATGATGGCCATCGGTGGGTAGGCATAGGCTAGGAAGTTGTCCCAACTGATCGACAGAGCGTCGATGGCGAAGGCTTGAGGGTCCAAAATCGGACTGACGAAGAGAGCCAGCTGTGCATTGTTCCTCGTCGCAAACAGGTCGATTAATGGAGACCCCCACACATTGCAAATCTGACGGAACACCTCCGGATGAAGTTGCCATTCGGTCTGAAGGACGGTGTCGGGACGAGACAGACGGTCCGCTAAGACATTGAGCTGACCCGGAACGTGGCGAGCATGAAGATGGCAGTGATGAATGAGAGCCCAGTCGAAGAGATCCCATACTAGTCGAAACGTTGCGAGAGATCGAGTGGTACCCATCTTGTTGATGTGGGCTATCACCGTCGAATTGTCCGTAGCTATGAGGAGGGACGAATTGCTGAGACGATAACTCCAATGTTGAACCGCAAGGATGACTGCCTTCATCTCCAAAAGGTTGATGTGAAGTCTGGACTCCAAAGTCGACCATCTGCCGGAGACCTCCAGATCGTCCAGATGGGCTCCCCAGCCCGTCTCGGAAGCATCGGTATAGAGATGGTGATCCGGAACAGGAGACCGGGACGGAACTCCCCGAATTACGTTGTGACGAGACTGCCACCAAATCAGATGTGGGTGTAGAGACGTCAACACCGGGACCGCAGGATTGAGAGATGACCTCTGAAGATAAGGAGACAGATGATACTGCAGAGGACGAACCTGGAGACGTCCGTAATGAGTAAGATCCTGCGTGGAAGTGAGTAAATCCAGAAGACTTTGCCACTGTTGTCTTGTCTGAAACGTTGATGATAAAAACCTTAGAATCAGCACCTGGATTTTGGTCCAACGGTCCTCTGGAGGGTACACCAGTTGAAGACGAGTATCGAACACCGCCCCGATGTAACGCCGAACTTGCGCTGGAATCAGCTCCGACTTTAGGGGATGCGGAATGAAACCCAGATGGCGTAATACAAGCAGTGTGAAGCGGACTTGTGCGTTGAGACTGTCCTTGTCTGGAGCCCACATGAGTATATCGTCTATATACACCTCGATGAAAATACCCCGAAGATGAAGGAACGCCATGACTGGTGACGTGATGCGGGTAAATAGCCAAGGAGCGACATTGACCCCGAACGGGAGAACTTGCCATTCGAAGCGCCGATCGTTGACAACAAAACGTAGGAAGCGTCGATGACGAGGATGAATAGGGATATGTAGGTAGGCGTCTTGGAGATCGATCGAGGCCAGCCAATCCAAATGATTGAGGCGGGCCCGAATCGACGACACAGACGCCATCTTGAAATGAGGAGGTGTTACAAGATGAAATTTGTTCAAAACTTTGAGGTCTATCACCATCCTCATCTGATCTGAATCCTTCTTTGGTACCAGGAAGACGTGGCTGTAAAATCTCACGCTGACGTCGTCTAGTGGAAGTTCTCTGACGGCACCTTTTGAGATCAAGGTGTCGACAGAGGACAGGAGCATCTTTACATGACCTGCGGGAACTGGAATTCGGGAGGGACGAGGCCGAGAGATGAGCCTTGGTCGGGACTTGAAATCGAACAGGAATCCCTCCTTCAAAGTCCTTATAATCCAGTCGTCGTCCGTAATCAAACGCCAATTCTCGCAGAAAACTTGCAGACGTCCGCCTACAACCGGATGACTGTAATGACGAAAAGCGGGTAGATGGAAATCTTTGACGTGAACGGAAGCCGGATAGTCATTTGGTGGAAGAGCCACCGCGCTTGGAACCGGATTTCCCACGGCCGAAGCGGCGGCCACGGCCTCTACCTGGAGGTTTGTCGATGCCACGAAAATCATGCTGAGGGACACCCTTCTGCTGGGCGGATTTGGAAGCACGACCCCGAGAAGGTTTCCGATCCACGGAAAACGCGGAACGCCGAGCAACCGCAGAAACCAAACGAGCAGTTCGCTCCTCACGAATCGCCGGCATTACGGACTCAACAGCATTGTTGAAAATCCATTTAGAAGACAATGGCTGCCGCTGAAGTTGATCCTTAATAAAATATGGAACGTCAGATTTGACACCTTTAAGTAAGGAAGAACGTTGCGCTTGCAGAAGTGAAGCATAAGAAAAGGCACCCGCCTGAATGACTGAACGGTTAGCCTTAATGAGAGTATCCAAGAAGGCACGTAAGTACTCGATGCGACCGGAAGATAACAAAGTTGACCCATTCTCCAAACGTAATGCAGGATCCAAGGAAATCCGGGATGACGCCAACAAAAACCAATCCGCGTAAGATGTAGCACGCTGGATAGACAGTAACATATCCATAATACCAGAAACACCTTGGATGGCACCGAAACAGCAGTCGAAGAGGATGGTTTCGTTAAACGACTCAAATCTCGATCTGTTTTGGGAGCTTAATCCGGCAACACGTTGTCATGGACTGGATGACGTGAAACGGAGGGCTTCTTAAGTTTGTTGTCCTCTCCCAATTGATCCTCAAATAACTTCAGATTGGACTCCCAAGCTGGAGACGGAGCGCAGGAGGAAAACGTCCTTCGAGACGTCGACGATGACGTAAACGCAGCAGAAGCCGCAGTAGGACAAACATAACGCGAAGAAAGCGGCTCGGTTGGCGACGGCATATCCGGAACAAGCGCCAAAAGTGCTTTCATTTTGACAGAAAACGCCATCATAGAAGGATCCTCCGAACATTCCGACGTTGAAGAGGAATTATCATCATCAGACGAATCAGTCGAAACCGGTGACGGAGCACGAACGGTGTCATGACGCTGGGAGGACGGAACACTCTGATTGAGAGTATAGTCAAGAAACGGAGTCTGCGCATGACCAGACTGACGTGGCAAATGGCGTGGAGACAAACGGGAACGTCGAACCGGAGAACGAGAACGGCGTACCGGAGAACAAGAAACCCGTAAAATAGCACCACGATGTCTCGGTGAATGAGAACAACGAACCGGAGATCGAGAACGCCGAACTGGAGAATTAGAATAAAGAACACGAGACGGTGTAACAGGCCGACGCGGAGACGGAACAATACAACGTACCGGAGAACGAGAACGAGAACGGCGTTGCGTAGAACCATTACGATGATCAGACACGCGAGAATGATGACGTGAAGAGTCAACCTGTGTCGAACCCGGTGGTTGTAAATCCGTAACACGAACATTTAAAGCCGATCCCGAACGCCCTTCCATAGAAAAGGATGTTGATTTCTTTATGGATGAACCAGCAGATTTAAATCGTAAAGGTGATAACCGACGATGTAAATTTCTATTGTGAGAATCAGCAGGCGAAAGGCCAACAGACAAAGGAGTCGGTGAACTGACATGTGGGGAAGACGAAATCTTTTGTCCGACGGGAACAATAGAGCGTCCCGGTAGCGGAGACCTGGCCTTTGTCTGCTTGAACAAAGGAACCGGTTTTCCAAGGCCTCCAGACAAAGCAAGACCCGAGGAGGCTAGGCTATCGAGTACACCTGAATTATCCTGTCGTACAACCGTACCACTAGGTGGTATAAATTCCCCAGACCCAGACGAAGGAGTTGGACTTCTAGAATTACGGGGCAAATCTAACCCAGGACCCAGATCTTGATTGATTTTAATGTCCTCAACTAGAGTAATTTCCACCACCCGTCTATCGACTTCCGATAGATCGGGGTTCTCAGAAGCCTGCAGCAAATAGGACCTACGGGCTTGAGCATAATTTTGCCAAGTATCATTATCCCAAGACACACATTCATTACACGTGTTATTTCTATAACAAATTTTGTCCTTACAGACGAAACATCGCGTATGGGCATCCAAGCGTGTCGAAATTCGTCCACACGCATGGCAAGAATTTGAAGGAATGGGAACAGAATACTCAGACATTATTTACGAAAGAAAATATTTCGAAAATAAACTTTGAACAACAACAACTTGTATGACAACATCAACTTGTATAAACTTTGAACAACTACAACTGTATTGCAATCAAACTCCCTGAGGTGCACCACTGGAGGTACAAACGAGAAAGAGGAAGAGTATACTGGGAGCTGGCTTTTATATCCAGGCTGAGCAGGAGAGCTCCCCTAAAGGGAGACTACTCTCTGGGGAGGATAACTCCCCAGGAGAGAGCAGGGAGAGCTCCCCTAAAAGGAGGATAACTCCCCAGGGGAGATAACTTTTGTTTTAAACTGGCGTTTAACATTTGTATTGTATATCTCCGACGTCTCAAAAGGGGCATAACTCAGGAAAGAAATGTTTGATCAGGTCGAAAAGCTCAAGTGAACATCTTCACATGGTGATGATAATGTGTCACGAATTTGAAAAAAACTAGCAAAAACTCTTTTGCTTTTTCACAAGCGAAGGCTGCAGATGGAAGTGTTTCTTCAATGATCAAGGGGCATAACTCAAGGCAAAACGTAGAGTCAGGTCAAAAAGGTCAGGTGCACATCTACACATGGTGTTACACACATGCGAATTTCAGAAGAGTCCAGCAAAACTGACAAGTTGCATTCACAAGAAAACGTAGCTGATGGAATTACTTCTTTGGCGATCAAGCGGCACAACTCAGGAGAAAAAGTCAGAATGGATCAAAAGGTCACATGCACATATTCACAAGGTAGCGATATGTGTGGCAAATTTGGAAAGAATCCAACAAGACCGCTTTGCCGAGTTGTGTTCACAATGGAAGGTAGCTGATGGAAGTAGTTTTTTGGACAATCACGGGACATCACTCTCGGTTCAAAAAAGTCACATAAAAATCTTCACATTGTGACATAATGTATGGCAGATTTGGATAGAATCCAGCAAAACTAGTTGATGTTTGACAGATGGATGGAAGACCCGACAACGGATGACTCAATATCATAATACGTCCAATCAAAATTAACGGATGTATAAAAATTACCTGCTATGCCTACAGCCAGTGCGCATACACTTACCACTGGACCTATGACGGTCGTAGCACTACTTAGCGAGAGCTTCAAATGGACCATGCCACCAGTCAAACCTATGGCCTAGCGATGAAGTCGATTAGTCCCGAGTACGCTTCTGACCGAATCTGCTCTCTCTCCTACTGATTATGTCAGTCATGTGACCTGTAACATCACAGCGACGCGTCTTTTTGACCGGCTTGATGTAGATTGACTATACACTATACTGTTCATAAAGGGCAGACAACCCACAAGCATACAAGCATCTGAAAATGCCCTTTCTCTACTACTCCCTCGAGGCTCTCTTATTTCCACTACCACCCCCCCCCCTAAGTATTCTGGCAATGCTTGGGCCTATGAAGAAAATCCAAAATGGCTGCTCTATGACGTCACAGTGACACAGTGACACAGATAATTTGATCGAGTCTCACTGTTCGTGCTAAAAGTCACGGTTAATCGTCAAGATACACAACACAAAACGATAGAAGAGCACAGGTAAAACTCACAGCCAAGTCAGCACAAGCAAATCTAACGGTTAACATGCAACTGTATGTCACAGACATGATGAATAATAATGAGCAAAAACCAGGTACAAGAACATGTGACACCGCCCGATGGCCCCAGCCTGAACTCAAAATGTCAGCAAAACTAAAGAAACTATCAGCGTTCACAGCACAGTAAATTCACAGTATACAAGCACAGGATTTTCACACGTTCACGAAACCACAGTATAAGAATTTCCAAATGAAACTCAACACATATCCACACATATACGGAAACTGAGATGCAGCGATTTAAACACATATGAACAGATCAACTATCTTAACGGGGACCGCTCCCCTAGTCTGAACTACAAGTCCAGATACAGATGACCCTGCCTGTGATCAGCCACCCACACCATGCATAAAACATGTCATTACTCTGTTACTCCCCGAGTATGTACTATAACCAGTCAACCAACCCAGTCTTACTTTACACAACCGTAGCTTCAACAAGGCACCAAGCACCACATATTTCTTGATCAAGTATGGCCCACATCTCCCAAAAAAAATAAATGCGCATTCGATGATGCCTTTGCCCTACTACCTCAGTGAACATGGAAGTATCAACGGACCTACGTTGATCAGGAAAATGTACACAATGAAAGCCCATTCACCCCCATATGCCACACTCCAAGGGTCAAAGTAACAACCCACATTTATACAAAAAATCTGTGGTTTATATACTACTGATGACTTCAATCGGATCTGAGCACAATCTCCGTTGTACAGCAGTCTTTCAGCTTTCAATGGGTACCTCACACCTCTATATTCGCTCAAACCCCCCCCAACACACAAATGCACCCTACAGAGTTTGCGACCAAATGTGCACATGGTATTACATGCACCCTCCAGAGTTGTCTCCCTTCGTGTGCAGTGGTTCGAATATAATTCTCAATATGTTCTGTATAGAATATGCAGGTTTGCCTATTATACTTATTGTCCCCCGCTACTTAGTAGGGGGGGGGGGGGACCGGTGTCCGTAATTCCGTAATTCCGTAAGATTTTCTTGTCCGGACAATAAATCATGAATGATTCAACCGATCAACTTCAAACTTGGGGTGTGTCTTGACATTGGCGAGAGGACGGTTGGGATTGTTTTTCAGCAATGTGCGTAATCAAATATGGCCGCCATCAGCCATTTTGGATTATAAGCAGTTCGATCTTAGATTTTCTTGTCCGGACAATAACTCGTGAACGATTTAACCGATCAACTTCAAACTTTGGGTGTGCCTTGACATTGGTGAGAGGGCGGTTGGGATTGTTTTTCAGCAATGTGCGTAATCAAATATGGCCGCCGTCAGCCATTTTGGATTATAAGCAGTTGGATCTTAGATTTTGTTGTCCGGACAATAACTCGTGAACAATTTAACCGATCAACTTCAAACTTGGGGTATGCCTTGACATTGGTGAGAGGACGGTTGGGATTGTTTTTCAGCAATGTGCGTAATGGATTATAAGCAATTGGATCTTAGATTTTCTTGTCCGGACAATAACTCGTGAACGATTTAACCGATCAACTTCAAACTTTGGGTGTGCCTTGACATTGGTGAGAGGACGGTTGGGATTGTTTTTCAGCAATGTGCGTAATCTAATATGGCCGCCGTCAGCCATATTGGATTATAAGCAGTTGGATCTTGTCCGGACAATAACTCGAGAACAATTCAACCGATCTACTTCAATGTGGGGAGTGCCTTGACATTGTTGAGAGGAGGATTGGAATTGTTTTTCAAGGACCGTGTGCTTGATCCAATATGGCCACCATCAGCCATACTGGATTTCATTGGATTTTAAGCAGTTTGATCTTGTCCGGACAATAACTGGAGTACGATTCAACTGATCTACTTCAAACTTGGGGAGTGCCTTGACATCGGTGAGAGGACGGTTGGGATTTTTTTCAGCAATGTGCATAATCCAATATGGCCGCCGTCAGCCATATTGGATTATAAGCAGTTGGATCTTAGATTTTCTTGTCCGGACAATAACTCGTGAACGATTTAATCGATCAACTTCAAATTTGGGGTGTGCCTTGACATTGGTGAGAGGACGGTTGGGATTGTTTTTCAGCAATGTGTGTAATCTAATATGGCTGCCGTCAGCCATATTGGATTATAATCAGTTGGATCTTGTCTGGACAATAACTCGAGAACGATTCAACCGATCTACTTCATACCTGGGGAGTGCCTTGACATTGTTGAGAGGAGGATTAGGATTGTTTTTCAAGGACATGCTTCATCCAATATGGCCACCATCGGCCATACTGGATTTCATTGGAATTTAAGCAGTTTGATCTTGTCCGGACAATAGCTGGAGTACGATTCAAATGATCTACTTCAAACTTGGGGAGTCCCTTGACCTTAGTGAGAGGACAGTCATGTATTATGTTTTATGGATGTGCATAATCCAATATGGGTGCCATCCGCTGTATTAGATTATGTTAAGCTCATCAGCGATATCTTCATTTTCAAATCATACTCTTATCAATGATACGAGATATCATCGACAAAAAAAAATCGACCATAGAGGTCCATGGCCCCCGCAGCAGCAGCGCCAGTTATGGTGGATGTAATCCACCATAACTGGTGCTGCTAGCGGGGGACATGGACCTCTATGGTCGATTTTTATACTTATTTACTCACTTGTATCTCAACAGTCTGTTACACATTACTCTATTGATTCTATTGTTTGTTTGATTTCAGTTTATACCCTGCTCCATTGTGAGTGTATATGTACAATAAACATTGAATTGTGTAGACAGCCCTGTGACATGTTCAAATAAAACCGCAATCTAGGTAAACCAAGATGGTAAATCAGGGGAATACCATCTAGACTTCACGCTATGAAAACTTCGTGCAAAATGTTCGCGGATATTCTGCGAGATCCCAAAATAAGCCAATCATGACCTTTTCTGACTTTTCTCTCCGACAATGAGCGACGTTTACTGCACGGAGATCAACAGTTGTTGATTTCAATTTATTCTGTGTCCTAATGGTAATATATTCACAGCACATTATACAGTTATTCGAGAACAGCTCGAACAAGCTATATGTACCTGTTCAAAACAGGAACAAAATTTTATTCCCTTTTATAATCCCTGACGGACGACATTTTATTAAATCCATAAAATGCTTGGCTTTGAGATTATTTTTCACTCCTCTAGCAGCATACAAAAAATGTGGGGCAGGGGAGGGCACAAAGGGTGCTGTGCCCCTCCACATTTGAATGTGGGGGGCCAGTGTCCCTACTTTCTATGCCACTGAATGAGAGATAAGAAGTGAGTAAGTAGTAGGGTTTAACATCGTTTCAACCTTGTTTCAGTCGAATGAGAGATAAACAAATGATGAAACTTTTCATTCTAGTATATAAATGAACTCATCCAATATTGGAAGGGTATAAGAAGTAACAGAAAAAAGTTCAATCACGTTTAATTCTATATACCAGTATATATTTGAGCTTTAAAACAATCTCAAATGTACAGGTAAATATGCATACAAATGAAGGACAGAAAGCCTCAATCCCGTCATGTATAAACATAGAAATCATGTAAATATGTCTAAGGCAGCAAACAGTAAAAAATACACTCTTTCATCCTTGTGTGTACACTCTTTCACCCGTGTATACACTCATTCACCCTTGTGTGTACACCCTTTCACCCGTGTGTACACTCATTCACCCTTGTGTGTACAATCTTTCACCGGTGTGTACACTCATTCACCCTTGTGTGTACACTCTTTCACTGGTGTGTACACTCTTTCACTCATGTGTACATTCTTTCACTCATGTGTACATTCATTCACCCTTGTGTGTACACTTTCACCCGCATGTAAACTCATTCATCCTCGTGTGTACACTTTCACCAGTGTGTACACTCTTTCACTCATGTGTACACTCATTCACCCTTGTGTGTACACTCTTTCACCGGTGTGTACACTGTTTTACTCATATGTACACTCATTCACACTTGTGTATACCCTCTTTCACCCTTGTGCATACACTCATTCACCCTTGTGCATACACTCATTCACACTTGTGTGTACTCTTTCACCCTTGTGCATACACTCATTCACCCTTGTGCATACACTCATTCACACTTGTGTGTACACTCTGTCACCTGTGTGTACACTCATTCATCCTTGTGTGTACACTCATTCACCTGTGTGTACACTCATTCATCCTTGTGTGTACACTCATTCCCCGTTTGTGTACACTCATTCACCCTTGTGTGTACACTCATTCACCCTTGTGTGCACACTCACTCACCCTTGAGTGTACACTCATTCACACTTTTGTATATTTGAAAGCCTTTGGTAAACTATCCAGAAAAATGTCCTCCAATTTCTCAAATGGTTGATATAAATTGCATAAATATTCATTACTAACAACATTAGTCAAACCTTCTACATCAACCCCAATGGGGGAGAGGTGTGGGGAGTGAATCTGTGAAGCGCAAACACATCCCAACTGCCCATGAACACCTTTTTATTTACGGCAGTTGAGAATTTGGCCAGAAACAACTGCACTCCTGAATTTTAGATTTCCAAGGTGAATGGGCGAGTATTTTGAGAAGAGCTCTATGTCCAGCCATGTAAATTTGAAAGATTTAGGTGAGCAATCATCTGCTCACCTTAAACTCATTTTAGGTGAGAAATATGAGCACGAGCAACTGCTTGCTGCTCACGCCGAGGCCTGAAGCTTAGTGGGGTGTGGGATGTAGAAGCCTCAGCCAGCCAACTTAGTACTTGCATGTACATATTTAGATAAAATCTAATTAAAGCCATTGTCATAGTTCTTTAGGTTGTTTTTCTTTCTGAGCAAGTCTCTTTAACATGCTCTTTGGTAGAGCCTTAGTGTACGTCCCATTATCTATCTGGTGCTGTCTACTGTCATGGGCAACTGCTCCATAGTTTAGCTGGAAATCACAAAGGGCAACCAAGGGACGAGTCAGCACCTGCAATCAGTGAAAATAGTTAAAAGAGCAAATCTATCACACACGAGTTCCTTGCTGATGCAAAACATAGTGTGTCCAGAGTGGTATGGCGCTATAGTGGTGACTACATCTTCGCCGTTATGGTACCATAGCAGTACCAGAATGGACTGTCAGTGGTTGTGTGTCCTCTTCGGTACCGGTATGGTCAAGATGTAGTCACCGCTATGGTACCATACCACTCTGGACAAAACATTTTCATTAGCAGGGAATTTGGGTAGAAAACCCATTTTCTGGAATCCAATGTAATGAAACCTGTCTGATCTGACAACTTTTAAACCTACATGTATTGTGAATCACAGACGTTCATGCTATACAATTCTTTAAACATCTTGCAATTTACAATGGAAATATGAGACAGCAATGTAATGAGATTGGAATTAAGGCTTAAGCAATTGAATTGGAGTTCATTGTGAGGAAAATGGAAACAATATCTGTGGAGAACGGAGACAATTTCTGTGGTGAAGGGAGACAATTTCTGTGAAGGAGGGAGACAATTTCTGTGGCAAAGTATGACAATTTCTTTGGAGAAGGGAGACAATTTCTGTGAAGGAGGGAGACAATTTCTGTGGCAAAGTATGACAATTTCTTTGGAGAAGGGAGACAATTTCTGTGGAGAAGGGAGACAATTTCTGTGGCGAAGGAAGACAATTTCTTTGGAGGGAGACAATTTCTGTGGAGAAGGAAGACAATTTCTTTGGAGAAGGGAGACAATTTCTGTGGAGAAGGGAGACAATTTCTGTGGCGAAGGAAGAAAATTTCTTTGGAAGAGGAAGACAATTCTGTGGAGGAGGGAGACAATTTCTGTGGCAAAGTATGACAATTTCTTTGGAGGAGGGAGACAATTTCTTTGGAGAAGGGAGACCATTTCTGTGGCGAAGGAAGACGATTTCTTTGGAGGGAGACAATTTCTGTGGAGAAGGGAAGCAATTTCTGTGGCGAAGGAAGACAATTTTTTTGAAGGATGGAGACAATTTCTGTGGAGGAGGGAGACAATTTCTGTGGAGATGGGAGACAATTTCTGTGGAAAAGGGAGACAATTTCTGCAGAGAAGGGAGATAACTCGATTGTAATCAGCCCTCACCTCTTCCAGGGAGGGTTTGTTCTCCATAATTGAAAGTGCAATGGCAGCAGTCTCCAATGTGGAAAGGCAAGCATCTGTGGGCTGAGAACGGATAACATACTTACTCTTGTAGCCTTGTGTGATTTGAACCTGTGGAGAAATAAATGTAATGTTCATCACAATGATTTATGTGCTGTTATGAAATTGGTGCCTATCTTCAGGAGAAAGAAAGCGTTCCTTCGTTTATTTCAAATTGCCATTTCAGCATGTTCAAATACCTAAACTATTTTGGGTCAAGCTCTACTAGAGAAAATGGAGAGAAAAAATCCAAGATGACCACCACAGTGACGTCATTTTCGAAGAAAGGCATTTCTGGATGATTTTAGTCAGATTTTTCAAATTTTTTATTTATGTGTTTTCTTCTAAAAAACTTGTATATGCTTCTCACCCATCACCAATTTGGAAAATCTAGCTATAATTTCAAAACATAGAACATAATCTAGAATTTGACCTTGATAATATATGTCAAGGTCAGACAACTTGTATATGGTTCTATCCCATCAGTGATATATTTTGTATGAATTTGGAAAACCTAACTATAACATTTTTAAACATATGGCATTAACTAGAATTAACACCCGCCTGTAGATCCGCCCTTGGAAATTATCACTGGATAGGTAGGTGGGCATCCAATATTGATACAAAGCATATGGAATATCTTCATACACTTATTTCTGTTACATAAAACGAATCAGCTAGGCCATGCGGTGGTTTCAGTGTTACCTTTTTAATTTGGTGAAGTGTGGGGTTCTGGTGGTACATGCCCTTGGCTTGAGCCCATGTACCATCCAGTATGATCAGGTTATATGATATCCCTGTATTCTGGGGGGTGGGCAGCTCACTGAGGTCAACAGCCCCCGGGCAAGGGTATAACAGCAGGGTGTTCGGATGGTGGAGTAGATCCCACACCCATGGAAACCTGTAAACCACAAAGCAAATCAGGATAATAACATGCATCCACAGAAGTATGTCAATTTTACCAGTAGAATTAGGCCTACAGGTTGAAGTGGGCTATTTTATTGTTATTAATGTTATTGTAGTGCACGGTGCCACAAGCACATCAGACCGTGGGATGGTGTTAAGGAGTGATTAATCACATCACAACGCAACATTGTCACAGATCTATTCCAGTCTCTGTATTGCCTCCGCATCCAGCAAACAGTACAGGACGCTCAAAGTACATGTATGAAATTGATGCCATTATCGTCTTCTATGATGTCAAAAGGGACCGTCAAGAATTCTTCCCCACTGTAGAAAGCTGCATTTGAATACTCTAAGACCAAAAAAATTAGTGAAATGTCAGAAAAAAACTTTACTACATTTTATTAGTCACATGATTATCTTGAATCTGACATATACGTTACTAGTTAATAGTAAACACCAAAGACACCAACGGTGCGTATACGGCCTCTATATATTTTTGCTAATGACTCTAAAATGAGTAACCAACATACTCATGTATAATAAAACAAAGTCTTAGATATATATATATTTATATCGTTTACATACATTGTTTAACATAAGGTTTTCTCGTTTGCTCTATTTTGTATTGCTTAACCAGTATTTGGAGAGGGGAAAATAAGTTGAAAGAACTTGTCCCCAATCCTTTGTTAAAATGCAATAAAATAAGTTTAAAACAAAACATGACATAAACTTGTAAACACATTTACCACAGTTACATTTTAACGTCATTTGAGGAAATCTGAAAAAAAAACACATTCTGATTCAGTGCAGAAAAATAATATGATCATATCACCTCACTACAATGATACTGTTGAGCTAACTGGAAACTAGAAGCTGCATTTGAGTCTGTGAATTGAGATGGACACAAGGATGGATTAACAAACAGATGAACACACAGACGAATAGATGCAGAACAATATGCCCCTCTGTATAAGAGAGCCAATGGGCTTCAATATATGCCTTGGCCTATGACCTCAGAATAAATAGCACTTTTCTTTCTCCAAGGTTAAAGTACATGTGTACACCGAGGTATAACTGAAATGTGATCACACCCTGCATTCCTATGTTGTGATTACGTATAGTATAAACAAAACAATTTTCAGCTTTAGATTTGACCTCACAATTAATACGTTTTTTTCTTCTAAATTTATCATGGTTAAGTCCCATTGGTAAGGTATACTAGTGTTAGATTTTAATACCTACATAGTTCTTTGAAAATGGAACAATGCAAAATGTCCTCTGTCTGGCAAACCATCCAAAAAAATTGGGGTTATTGTTAATAGTATTTAAGGAAAAAGTACCATGTTCAATGCTAAACTTTTGCTTCCCTAGTGCGAGTATCATACCTTTCCTTTGAAAATCGTTTTCCTCTGACTATCTGACACTTTTCAGGTGTTAGGCTTAGAGATAGCATTGGTGCAGTACGTAATCTTCGACTTTCCTGTAAAAAAAAAGCCAAATGAAATATTTAATACATTTACTCCTTTCCATAGAAATCCTGTAGGCATCTGCAGGAGTGAACCCGAGAATATGCCTGGCTTATTTTTCCCTCAAACTCTTGGTAACTATGGTAACTAGATGACCTTGAAACAAGAGCCGAGAGCTCACATATCCCACACTGAAATTGACAGTAGTCAGACAACACAAGAAAATATTACTTTTCCTTCAAATAGATTCCTATCAGGTGAGAACATTTTTCATGGAGTAAGAAATATGTGAAGAAAGTGATGAAGTAAACCTTTGTTATCGAGTTAATAAACAGATATAAAGTTCATGAAAAGGACCCCTCTTCCAGCTTAATCAGTAAATGCATGGTTTTTATTTTACAACAGCTACAAAGCTAAATGAATGTAGTGGTTTCATACATGTATCAAACAGGAGAGACAACTCTACAGGACAAATGTCATATTCATGTAAGGAAGACAACTCTGAAGAGTCCAACCTAAGAATATGGAAAGTGAAACTGGGTTCAGTTTTGGGGTGCTGTAACCTTGACCTTTGACCTATTGACCTCAGAATGAATCGAGTTCCCCTTTGCACCATGAATAAAGTATTTCCAAAGTTTGGTACCTTCGCCATCGCATAATACAACTTCACTTTTGATGGGCATATAAAAATGGTTTAGATGTCTCACTGAAACTTTGCACACTGTCAAATTTTAACTTCCTTTGCAAATGTGTGTAGAATTGTCCATATCCATGAAAGCTGCACATCTAATTGCATGAAGTATCCAAAATACCACTTGTCCAAAGTAGAACTGTGACCAATAATACTAACGTTACCTCAAATGGATGTTGCAGAACACAAACAGTTGTGGATACTTCTACTGGCTCCCTAGGTAGAAAAGGGCACCAGCACACTGTGATGGGGCGACTGGAAACAGAAGAAGTTATATAACAGGGTAAAAGGTGTGCTACATGCCGACTGACAGCACTTTTCCATGAGAATCTATCACAGCTACGTCGTCTATCCATCTACCAAGGATTCCCCCTTTGGATTTGAGAGAAAAATCCGAGAGCGGGAACTATTCTGGATGCTAGAGCTTGGGCCAGTGTTTCCGTATGGTTTAAATGATAATGTCAGTGGGTTCGGCAATGTTACAAACCGCCGTACAAATATATCCAATATTACCCAACTTTAAACCCCATCAACGGAGACATCGCAGCCATGGTTGGAGAAAGTTTAATAGTGCGATGATTCACGATCATATCACTTTAAATTACTTAGTGGGTTTAACTAACACACCCAATAGTACACATAGCTTACGTACAGTTCTGTATGCGTTACCTCTGAGAGCTTTAAATCATATAGCCAGAGATATACAACAATCTGCGTCTTCAGGAAATATAATACCACCCAAAATCACTAAAGTATGTCAAGATATAGCATATTTTCGGTTGTATCGTCCAGTGAGCATAATCGAAACATCCCAAGATCGGCTTTTCTTGAAACTCAACTACTTAGATAAAGGACTGAACATTATTAATTTACCTCGAATCCTGAATGATCCGGAGGTACGCAACACTGTACCAAACTATATTAACTTCACAGAACCACCTTGCATTTCATATAAGTATACTAAATCTATAGCCACCAAAATATTCAATTACCCTAATGCTGTCAAGGAGTTTGACTAGAACTTGTACACGTCGGGGGGCTATATAGTTGTGATTGTGAATCGTCGAACTTTATCTATACACCATGCAAACATGTTGTGACTGGTGATCTTGATGTGGTGAGTGATAAGGACCTAAGTTTACTCCTGATGAAGGGACCTAAATATAGAGAGCCGAAGAATATAAATCTGAAGGCCGACCAGAAGATAGTCCTGTCTGCTTTGGAACAGTACGTTATTGATTGGTCTAAGCGAAAAAAAGTTGAACCTACAGTACTCGCTGATTGGCTGGACCTCACAAAGAGCAAGGTCGTTGAAACAATCCGCCATATTGACAGAAGTACCCTTCCCCAAGCAAAACAAGTACTGAGAAGCCTCAATTCGCAAGAAGTTCTAGCAGATCTCCAGAGTAAATTCGTCATAGTCCCAGCAGACAAAGCTCCGAATAATATAATATTCATATGTAAATATTATTATTACCAGGTGCTGGTTGAAGAATTAAGTGTAAACATATCGTCATCAAATACGTCTACTTACTCTCAAACTGCATTTACTCTGGAAGATTTATTTAACAATTACAAAACGTTTCTCGAGGAAAGAGGTATTTGTATTTCAACCAAACATAATGATATACCAAAGTATACTGGACCCCAAAATGCAGAAATCACCATACAAAGCTAGATTCATAGCTGGTTCTAGAAGCTGCACCACCAAGCTTCTTTCAACCCTGTTGACGAGGGGCCTTCAGGAAGTAAAAACATTTTGAGAAAGGTATTGCGCCACTATTTCTAAAAACTCTGGCGTTGAATGTATGTGGATATTGAACAAGCGTTCTGAGAACCCCAACATCTCGCCTTGCGGGGTCATCCGCCGAAGGTGCAGCAGTATTGAAAGCATACATGTAGAGCAAACAATAAGGTCTGGAATAGGTGATGTGATACAGACAACAATGTCTGGAATAGATTATCTGGTACAGACAATAACATCAGTCCCATGTGGGATTACTGGCATATAAGTAAATCCCATGTAGGATGGATAGGTCAGTGCCGTCGGATTACTGGTGCATAGGGCAGTCCAGTGTGAGATTACTGCTGGATAGGTCAGTCCCATGTGAGATTACTGCTGGATAGGCCAGACCTGTGTAGGATTACTGCAGGATGGACCAGTCCTGTGTGTTATTACTGATAGACCTGTCCCCTGTGGAATTACTGCTGGATAGTCCAGTCTCATCTGGGTTTACTGCTGCATAGGCAGTCCAGTGTGGGGTTACTGCTGCATACGGCAATCCTGTGTGGGATTACGGCTGGGGAGGCCAGTCCCATGTGGGATTACTGCTGGATAGGCTAAACCTGTGTGGGATTACAGCGGGATAGGTTAGTCCCATGTAGGATTATGGCTGGATATGTCAGTGCCATGTGGGATTACTGCTGCATATTGCAGTCCAATGTCATATTACTTCTGGATAGGTCAGTCCTGTGTGAGATTACTGCTGCATAGGCCAGTCCCGTATGGAATTACTGCTGGATAGGCCAGTCCCATGTGGGATTACTGCTGGATAGGCCAGTCCGGTCTGGAATTACTGCTGGATAGGTCAGTCCCGTGTGGCATTACTGCTGGATAGGCCAGTGCCATTTAGGATTACTGCTGGATAGGTCAGCTCTGTGTGAGATTACTGCTGGATAGACCAGTCCCAAATGGGATTACTGCTGGATAGACCAGTCTGGTCTGGGATTACTGCTGGATAGTTGAGTTCCATATGGAATTACTGCTGGATAGGTCAGTCCCGTGGGGCATTACTGCTGGATAGGCCAGTGCCATTTGGGAATACTGCTGGATAGGTCAGTCCCGTGTGGGATTACTGCGGGAGAGCTGTGACCTTGGAAAACAAGAAACATGTCCACCAAGTTTTATAATCATCCCACGAAAGGTTCAACAAACTTTCCATGTACAAATCTACATGTAAATTTTTGCTCAACAAAAATCTTATAAATGGAAACGTACAATGTCTAAACTGCAATAATTAGGACAAAAATTCATATTTAATGTCATATTTCTTAAATAGCACATGCACAGCCTCGAATCACATTGAACTTGGGTAGCAAGTGTCAAACTCATCCAATGAAAGCTGACAGCTTCAGAAAACTTTCCATGTGCAGGTGTACATGTATATACATGTACATTATTATTGGTAGATTACTTAGACAAAACCCTCAAAATTTGAACAAAAAATAATATTTCATCTCCTAAATAGCACAGGTACATCTTCTAATCATAAGAAACATGTGTACCAAGTTTCATAATCATTCAATGACAGCTGACAACTGCAGCAAACTGTGGTGTACAGATGTACATGTGCACTTCAGCTAAACGCAAAACTCAATCATTTGCCATAACTTGGAGAAAAATTAATATTTCATCTCCTAAATAGCACAGGTACATCTTCTAATCATAAGAAACATGTGTACCAAGTTTCATAATCATTCAATGACAGCTGACAACTGCACCAGCAAACTGTGGTGTACAGATGTATATGTGCACTTCAGCTAAACGCAAAACTCAGTCATTTGCCATAATTTGGAGGAAAATTAATATTTCATCTCAAAAATAGCACACGTACATCCTCCAATCATAAGAAACATGTGTACCAAGTTTCATAATCATCCAATGAGAGCTGACAACTGTAGCAAACTTACCATGTACATGTATACACAAAGAGACCTATATGTACAATTCAACTAAACAGAAAACTCTATCATTTGCCATAATTTGGAGAAAAATTCATATTTCTTCTCAAAAATAGCACAGGTACATCCTCTAATCATAAGAAACAAGTGTACCAAGTTTCATAATCATCCAATGAGAGCTGACAACTGCAATAAACTTTCTAAGTACAGATGTACATGTGCACTTCAGCTAAATGCAAAACTCTATCATAGGGATTTTAACATTGGAGCACCCCAGGCGTAGTACCCCCAGGTGGCATACCCACCCCCCATATTTTTTTCTTTGTTTAATATTTTTTCTAATTTTTCTAGATTTTTTTTGAATTTGCTAAACCAAAAACCTTATCATTTCCAGGCAGGGGACACCGACAACGACAACGACACCGACAACGACATCCTCTTTCCCCCCTCACAATATCTCCCCTTTACTTCGTAAGGCGACATAAAAACTCAAAATGTCTTACGGAAGAACTTGATGCTAAAGGTCACATACCGTATAGACATGTATCCACATGGGATTTCTCGACTCCCTATACTACAATCCCTCATCAGGATATTAACTACTTAAGTTCATTAATAGTATCTGTGTTCAAGAAAACTGATCGTAGGTATATTAATGTCGGATGCCGTAAAGCATTCTTTAGCTCTACTACATACAAGAGATATCATTCATGGGATGTTTCTTTGTTTATAGAGTTGCTTGAATTTCTCATTAATAATATCTATGTGAAATTTGGCAACACAATATATCAGCAGCATATAGGTATTCCAATGGGTACTAATTGTGCACCCCTGTTGGCTGACCTGTATCTGTTCTCTTATGAATATGACTATATGCAGGCGCTTTCAAAAACCGATCCATTCAAAGCCCGTTCCTTCTCATTCACCAAACGCTATATAGACGATCTTCTCGCTGTGGATAATCGCTATATAAATGACGCAGTGAAGGATATATATCCACCTTCGCTGGATTTGAAGGAAACTACAGATAACCCTACAGGCACATCGTATTTAGACCTATATCTCTATAAAAATGAAGCGGGCCTTCTCTCTCGTCGACTGTATGACAAAAGAGATGATTACAATTTCGACATCGTAAACTATCCCTTTCTGGACAGTAGTATTCCAGTGGGACCTGCATATGGCGTATACATATCACGCCTAGTAGCATTTGCTAGATCCTGTGTTAAATGTGACGATTTTAATCAACGTCACAAAACATTGTTGCAGAAACTTATAAAACAGGGCGCCTCCACTCAAAGTTTCTCAAATTTGGCGATACATATCGCATGCTGATAGCAAAATATGAGCGTAGCGTGCAAGATCTATGGCGTTACCTTCCGTAACTTGTGTCTAATTCCGCTTAACCCGGGGCTAGGGGCCGTATGAACCTATGTACTTCAAGATCCTCATGGTACTCATCTGAACAGTCACAATCAAAGCGTGACTGAGATACATCATTATTTAGATGACGACTTTACAACGAATATTATGGATTAAGAATACTGATCAGCGATACGGATTTGATATTTTTGGAACATCATGATGTCTTGCCGGCATCATTGAAAACTGTTGACCGCTTCTCTCTTGCAGGAAACAAGCCTATGTTTATGTATACTATGATTGTCTTTTTGAATTTGGTGCTAATACTGTTATATGGAATATGGAATAGGTCTTTGGATTATGGACGCGGATATTCTCTAATGGACGATGGCTGAATTATGAATAACGGACCAGACGCTTGTAATTACTACAACTATACACGTAACACAATATGGCAAAACAATTTATTTTCAAAGTATTTTTTTTCTCAGGAGTATACATATCATTTGTGACAAGTTTTTGAATTTCTGTTAATTTTCAATCTTCTTGAACATGTACAGTTGACAAGATTTGTGGAAATATTATAGATTAAAATGATTCTTGCATTGATAACCAAACATGGGGTCCACCTGTAGATCAAGCTTTATGAGCGCTGCGGGGGTGATAGAACTAGACTAACATTTCAATATAGAGTAGACTGAATTCACACTCGTTTATTCATTGGTTTAAATGAGACCTTGGTTTTCTGCTGACATTCACAAGATACATCTAGGCATACAGTAATTCCTCTAATATGTTAGTGATATTTGAAGTGGTAAAAACGAGGGGTGATCAATTTATTGCAGCTGAATGAAAGTAGCGATTTGCGAAAGTCAGGAAAATGACTGATACCCTTTGAATCATCAAATGCCCACTTACGAATACTGCCACTTGTGTAAACTGCATCTGTGGAAGAGTGAGATGTTTCAAATTCTATTTACGTAGCGTGTGATCCAATACAATCTTGCTAATTCAGGCCTCAATTTAAGAAGTGCTGATGGTAACCTCTCAACAGGTTACCAGGAAATCTACACTGGTAACCTATGGCAACCTATTGCATATTTATTAACCTATTATCATATTATTAGTCAAAATTATGGGGACCTGAAAATAGGTTACCACTATTTTTCATATGGCAACCTCAGGCAACCTGAAAACAGGTTACCACCTTAACTTGAGGCCTGCAATTGGAGTTTGTGAATACTGCAATATCAGTGCAATTAATACCTTGTTGTCAAACATGATCTACCCACCAGTTAGTTCAAATGGTCGATGCTCAAAACTTTGCTTTAACAGAAGGGAGACTACTTATGACCAACTCTGTTCAACAACGAAGTTCTTTTTTTAGCTCATCTGGGCCGAAGGCCCGATGGGCTAATGTCATGGCCTGATTGTCCGTCGTCCGTCGTGTGTCAACATCTTCTTCTCTGAAACCGCTTGACCGATTAAGCTGAAACTTGGCATGCATGTTCCCCCCAATGAGTACACCAGAATTTGTTCATGCGGTGTCGATATGATTTTAAATATCGCTGCCATGGCGGCCATCTTGGATTTCCCTATGAAACTTTGTTATCGCGATTTCTCAGGAACTACTGCATGGATCTTCCTCAAATTTGGTACACAGGTTCCCCTTTGAGTCTAGTTGTGCTAGATACCTTTTGTGTTCCGATTCAAAAATCCAATATGGCCACCAGGCAGCCATCTTGGATTTTCCCATGAAACATTGTTATCGCGATTTCTCAGGACGTACTGCATGGATCTTTCTCAAATTTGGTAGACAGGTTCCCCTTTGGGTCTAGTTGTACAAGATACCTCTTTTGCTTCGATTCAAAAATCCAATATGGCCACCAGGCGGCCATCTTGGATTTCCCCATGAAACATTGTTATCGTGATTTCTCAGGAAGTACTGCATGAATCTTTCTCAAATTTGGTACACAGGTTCCCCTTTGGGTCTACTTGTACATGACACCTTTTCGGTCCAATACGAAAATCCAATATGGCCACTAGGTGGCCATCTTGGATTTCCCCATGAAACTTTATCGCAATTTCTCAGGAACCACTGCATTGATCTTTCTCAAATATGGTACACAGGTTCCCCTTGGGGTCTAGTTGTGCAAGATAGCTTTTCTGCTCTGATTCGAAAATCCAATATGGCCATCAGGCAGCCATCTTGGATTTCCCTATGAAACTTTATCGTGATTTCTCTGGAAGTACTGCATGGATCTTTCTCAAATTTGGTACACAGGTTCCCCTTGGGGTCTAGTTGTGCAAGATACCTTTTGTGATTTGATTCGAAAGTCCAATATGGCCACCAGGCAGCCATCTTGGATTTCCCCTTGAAACTTTATCACGATTTCTCAGGAACTACTGCTTTGATCTTTCTCAAATTTGATACACAGGTTTCCCTTGGAGTCTAGTTGTGCAAGATACCTTTTCTGGTCCGATTCGAAAATCCAATATGGCCACCAGGCCGCCATCTTGAATTTTCCCATGAAATTTTGTTATCGTGAATTCTCAGGAAATTACTGCATGGATCTTTGTCAAATTGGGTACACAGGTTTACCTTGTGGTCCGGTTGTGCAAGATACCTTTTTTGGTCCATATCGAAAATCCAATATGGTAGCGTCTTGGATTTCCCGTGAAACTTTGTTATGAAATCTCATGAAATTACTGCATGGATCATTTAGTGTTCGGGGGGGGGGGGGACAACACAAGTTAGAGACTCATCTATTGCAGTTCTTTAGTAAAAAATTCTTACAGCTACTTTTGCCAGTTACATCCAGATACGCTACAGTGCCGTGGCACTATCTTTTTATCACAAATGGGATCTACTGAAAATCGGGGGTCACGTGATTGAATTATTACAATTTCCGATCATACTTATCTCCAAAAATCGTGGGTGATCGATTTCCAATAGGGTGATTGATTTCCGATACAGTGATTGATTTATTAGAGTAATGATCATAGGTCCCGTGGCAGTCATGCTTTCACGTGATCGGAAATGTTTAATGCAACATGCAAGAAAAAACAATGCATGCATGCATATTCAACATGCAGGTATTAAACAATGTCCTCTCACAGAGCTAAAACTGGAAATGTTCTTTCGCAATACCTTCAACATTATATAATGGACACTGGCAAGGAAAACATCATTTCTTGACCAAAATGCAAACTAAACCTACCTCAGTTGATGTCTAGATAACTAAATATACATTACAGTTGATGCAGAATTTGCTAATGAGATTAATCCGGAAACTTACAAATCTCCCCAAACACGCGAGAACAGATTACAAGGGAAATCACAAGGGCATGTCTGAGCGAGTTCTGGTTCGTTAATTGAGTCGCTTTGCTGTCTCTTTAACATAGGAAATAGTTTAATGGATGATAACTGGACTATTTTCGATCTGAAGTTGCCGGACTTGTCAAAAATGTAAGCTTAGTGGTCCTTTCTTGGAATAGTAGGAAAAACTTCTCCATATTTATCATATTTACACCAGTTATCAAACCTTTTATACCTTTATTTCTTGAGTTCCTTTGTGAAAATTAGTTGACAGATCATATATCTCTCGTTTGTGAATAAAGAAATACTGAACAAATGACTGGGATCTCAATTGAAAAACAAAACAAGTTTATAGTGAAAAAGTTTTTAAAAAATTCTGCTCAATTGACGTGTTGATGTTTTTTCATCGAAATGGTGATATTTGATTGGATTGACGCACACTATTCCATTCTTGGGGGACGGTTGCACAAGATTTGAGCCCAAAATCTGTTGCTTTCTTCACTGATTGATTGCTATCTTATTTTAGGCATACTGGGGCGCACTAGCGGTGATAAGTTTACTTCCCCTGTATTAAGCAACAATTGAAAAAAAGATATGTGATAAGATAGACATTTCCTCCATGCCTTGTTTTATTTTTTGTTTGTGTTTCTTTGTTGTTGTTTTCATTTTATTTTTGCCGGTCGGCAAAGTTTGGTTTGGCTGAAGCACCCCCCCAAGCACTCTCTCATCCAGCTCTTGCAACAAAGTAACGTAGCATTCTTCTGTGAGAATCAAGGGAGTAGTAAAGAATCCGAGCCATAGTAACTTGTGTGAGGAATGAGTTATGAATGTAGTTTGCCTCAAATCCTCACAATTGCAACTGTTAACCTCTCCGAATGATTCTTTATACTACTCCCAATATTGAATAGTTGGAAAACGGCTGCAATTGTGAGGATTTGAGGCAAACTTCAGTCATGTGAGGGTGTCGTGGCCGAAGTAGTTAGAGTATTTGACTCTGACCGGGAGTGCTACAGCTGGCGTGGGTTCGCCCCTCGCCAGTGACCGCTTACATATATATACTCGCCTATTCACAAGGCGCTGGGCTGATTCGGTGTCCAGGGTAAAAAGGACTGATGGTGGAACAAGTTGCTACGCTAGACCTTTGCCAGCGGAGGCACTTGGAGAATAAGGTACCTGGGTGTCTTTCAGTGACCGCTATATAAATCCACTCACAGTAGTACATCGCTTTCACTGCTTCGAAGCTCACATGGTTAGACTATCACAGCACTTTCAGGATAGTAGTTCGTCCAATTGTAGAATTGTATAAATGTTCACTTCACAGCACTTACAGGATAGTAGTTCATCCAATTGTAGAATTGTATAAATGTTCACTTCATAGCACGATAGTTGAGCTATAAATGTTGTGTGGTTCCAATTGATTGTATATTAATAACGAACTCCGTTCGTTAAATAGGTAACATACATGGATTACGTGAGACAAAATACAGATACAGAACCTAATCACAAACCCTGTGTAAATCCATGTAACGACAGACAATCACCGAAGTCTATCATGTTCAGATTTCATCGTTTGCGTGGGAGTTTTTTGCGGGGGCTGCCATATTGGATTTGAGGCAGTGTGGGTAATAGCTAAAATTAGAACAGTATCAAAATTTAATCTAAGAATATTTGCTATAGATTTGAAACAAAAAAAAAAGAACATAGATATGCTAATAAATTGAAGGATGAATTCCCTTCCCATTCCCTTCCGACAAATAGAATATTTGCAATCTCACGTTCGGCTATTTCCGTATTGGCGGGAGTTCTGGGGCTAGATTGGAATATTTGGTGAAAACGCCCGAGTGTCGTCTGCACTTCCCGCACGCAAATGTTTGCAGAGTGCGGTCAGACCTCTTTTTTCGCGAAAATGGCACTTTACATGTGCAGAAATTTCATAAAATTTAGTTCTACGGCAAGAAAAAGCTGTATAACGTGTCCATCTATAACAAGCTTGTTTATTAGGCTTTGAAGATCTGATGTTTTCGTAAAGAGATAATCGGTTGTTCATTTGAAAAATAAGCATTTGCCACGGAGCGGTGACCTTACTTACGCCGTACCGTAGCAAAATCAAGCCATTCAATTTCTTTCGCTGACGTCCGCGTGAAATTAGGTCATCCAAAGTTCGCAAAAAGGAGTTTAATTATACCAAGAACTCAAACAACTGATAAAACGAAATTTTAGAAAGTCAGGTTCCTCATATTTACACACCATTAACTTATATCCGTGGATTGTACACAGCGGTGCAAAGACATTTCCCCCGGTGGACATCAATTTCTCCCTGGACATTTTCCGATATTTCCTCCTGTGGACATGCATTTCTCCTTCCTATATATTTTTGTACTATGACTTCGTACAAATGTTTAACAAAATTGAAATATTGACAAAAACAAATTTGGGGCATTTCTCTATTATTACTCATTATTTTCTATAATTCGGCATGATAAAATAATAGCTACCGGTAGTATACATACTACGTTAATAACTATTACATAGTCATAAAGAAATAAATATTTTGATCCATACAATAGAATAGAATAGATGTTTATTTGCTAATTAGCACCTACATGAATGAAAAAACTAGAGCCTATGGGCTTTAATGAGATGATAGATCTGGTAGCTGGGTTATTGGGGGATAAGTTTGTAATGAAATAAACGCACAATTATATATTTAATTTCAAGTTAGGCACAGGTGGCACCAGGCACGAATGTATGTGGCTAAAACGCAATCACAAGTTAAATCCTGTGACAAGGTATATGAAGGGCCGTTCGCGTCATAAACGCATCCTTTAAACGTTTTAACTTCTTAAACGTTTAAAAATTGTAAAGCTTTAAAAAATTTAAACGTTTAAACTTGAACCAACCAATCAGATGTTATGAACTGACATTTTCCTGTTAAAAAGCAAACGTTTCCAGTTGTAAATTCGCGACTTCAGACGTTTCCTGTCAAAAGAAAAATTCGGTCTTTTAAAGGTTTCCGGTTAAAAGGATAAAGTTTCCGGTTGTGATCGTCTTTATTATTTGGGCCGCGTGTATTCCAACATCTACACCAACACGTGCAAATCTCCACTGGCAAACGTTTCCGGTATATAGTGTATTTTAACCAATGAAAACCGTTCTTACAAATTAGGTTTTGAAGAATATTTGTAAGGGTTATTTAGATTGGTTCAAACAGACTACATAGTGGAAACGTTTTGCCAGTGGACACGTGTTGATGTTGAGGTTTGAACATACGCTGCAGCAATAAAAAAATCTGACTGGACGATCACAACCGGTAACGATTTCCCTTAAACCAGAAACGTTTAAAAGTCTCGAATATTACTACTGGAAACGTTTGCCTTTTGACAGGAAACGTCTAAAGTATTGGACGTTACAACAGCAAACGTTTGCTTTTGGACAGGAAAGGTCTTCCAAATGTCAATTGATGACATCTGATTGGTTGGTGCAAGTTAAACGTTTAAATTTATTAAACGTTTTGATTTATGGCGCGAACGGCCTTTCTTAAAAGGTACTGACATAATGAAGTTGAAAGTACCAAAGAAAGGCAGTCCTAGGATAAAAGTAACTCCGAAAATGGAAGCCGAAATATAGAATATTATATCACAATGACTTTCATTTTCGGAGTTACTTTTATCGTAGTTTATGTGAAATTGATCTGTGGGAACAATGAAAGGTAGTCCTATAATGAGGGAAGTTGCACACGTTACGCTAACCATGTGTTACCCAATTAATTTCCGTCCAATTAGACACTACAGTAGGTGCTCATCCAACCTTGACTCAACCAAAATAGCTGAATTTTGCTCTTTATCTTGATACATAATTCTTCCAATACGTCAGTTCGGGATTCCAGATGAACACCATGACCACCATGTTAATTTAACGAGCATAAAGAAAGCAATATGATACCTTCTTTAACATGGTATTGTTGGTGTTGCGTTGAAACTGCAAACTGACCTGTTGAGAATTCGATGGAAAAGGGGCCAGTGGAATGAAGTCTAGGCCTAAATACCCACAGGGGATTAAGGTCAGTTTGTACAGAACATACATGTAACTAGGGGTAAATAAGAGAGATTACATGTATACCTAGGGGTAAATAGAGATTTAGTGTTATGAGTGAGAAAGGCTGGACATCAAGGTTGCTGATGGTTATGTCACAAGTTAGGATAAGACAAGACATGTATTACACTTTCTGGATATCCGACAGGTTGACTGGTGGAGTACAAGATAGGAAAAGATTATAAGATGTGTTACAGCTTGCTCTTGTGAGAAAAGCAAACAGTGGCCTGCAAAGGTGATAATGAGACAATGGTGGCCAGGTTGGCTGCTATGGTAGAGCATCTCTCACATATACACCTAACCAGCTAAACTGTATAATTTTATCAGCAGAGTCCAAGCTTTGGTAAAGTGACGATACCAGTCTGCCATACTTTAGAGCGTATTAATCTAATATTTTGTGAGAAAACAATGAACAGAGTAATATTTAATGCAGATAAAGGATCAAATATATGCCAAGTGACTATCAGTGACTAAATATAGACATACAAAAGCCTTTCAACCACTAAGGATCCCCAAAACTCATCTCTGTGGAACTACTTTCATGCAGCGTAAGGCTATCCCGTGAGTCGGTTTGCACTTTTGTCCATTTCCCTACAGCATTCTAAAGAGCCTCTGGCTAACGCCAGATCTCAAAAAGCACCTACATGCGGCGAACAATCAATAATGTAACTACATGTACATCGGGCAGAGATTTCCCCCAAGAAGAACAACTCTATCCCTAGTGATAACGCAATACCTATACTGTTTATTCTCAAATAAATGTGCCTGAGGCTATGAGCGTCGATGACTCTGAAGTTCATGACTCGTCGCAGCTTGATACGCTTGCATCAAACATACATGTGACATATGTTATGCTATGTTTATTAAAAGCTACGACATTGATATTCTGTTTGATACAGTGACGTCACTGGGGGATTTCTCTCCCCTGTAGAGCCTAATTTGAACACAGAATTAAATGAAAGAAATTCTAAAAAGAATGGTCCAGTTCTAATTTCAACACTTTTTTGAACAGAATCTTTCAATTCATCAAGTTTTGGAAATTCATCTCAAATCTCCTGTTGAGCGGGGGCGGCGACGCTGTAATTGACAGAACAGCCAATCTTGTTTGGAGCCTCTGTTACCGCCATTGTATTCTAAGAGAATTGATACATGTTACGTTATTATATCATTCAGTCAGGTTCCACGCAGAACCTTGAAACAAACTGAACAATAGCTTCTAACTAGTACGGAAATTAAGTAACAAACATGCCGACTGAACTAATTATTTGAATTTTAAAAACAATGTGAATATTATCATATTCTCCACAAAATATCACCCAGTAATGTCTGTTTTGACAATGAAACCATGGGGTATTGGAAGTAGTAAAAACATGAATTATGCATGTCAAAATAGTGTCCTGTTGAAGAAAAAGTAATTCATGGCAAAACCCGAGTTAACTATTACAATATTTTACTAAATCATACAAATCTTGTTAACAGTGTCTTAAAATATTTCAGTGTGTTACACATATGTAGTTATAGTACAAAAAAAGGAGGGGGGAGTGGGGAATGTCCACAGAGGGAAATGTTTGAAGGAGGAAATATCTCAGGATGGAATGTCCTGGCTTCATCAGCTATCAATCACCATTATGTCTTGTTTTTCATTTGTTTACAATAATTTGAGTATATATAACTATTGTATAAACATCGCAATATTTCTGTCCATTATAGTAATATCTCTCTTCGAATAGTTTGGCATTCTTAATTTTTCATTCAAGGATAAAATTAAAATAATTCTATCAGTTTAATTCCTTAAATTAATTTATAATGAAGAAGCATCCCAATATTTTGTGGTTTATATATTCGATCAACATACTTTATCCCAGATCCGATTCAGAGTATCAATTCTGATCGAATGTGCATGTTTGATTATACTGAAAATAATTCATATTTTCGGGACCTTGAAACGCATCATCCACAACCACAGCAATTCGGGAACTTTTGGGTTGCCAGTATTTCATCAGAAATCATCAAACACATTTGACCACTACGAACTAAACTTGTTTCTACCAATCATGAGATACGTAATAAAAGGAATTGGTCTTTAAAAATAAACGGCATGGCATGCCGTTTATTTTTCCATGGCCATTTCAACAAGCGTATACATGTGTGGTGCATTTTAACCACATAAAAGTAGCGAAGTAGCTTTGAAAAAGTTGGAAATATCTCCAACGAAACGTCGGCTCCACAGCAATAAAGAAGCTATCCATAGAATAGCCTTGTGTTAAAAACCCTTTGGTCTGGTCTCCATATAGCCCAGCAACTTCTTTAAAGATCACCTCAATCAACGTTGTTTCAAAAGCTGCAGTAGGGCCTTGTCCACATCTCTCTCGATGGTGAACATTTAATCTGACAGTTTCCTCCTTGTTCTGAAATGGGATTCCCAATTTAGCTCGATAGAGCGCTTAGATTACCCTTTGGTCTGATCTCCATAGCCAAGCAACTTCTTTAAAGATCACCTCAATCAACGTTGTTTCAAAAGCTGCAGTAGGGCCTTGTCCACATATCTCTCGATGGTGGACATTCCTCCTTGTTCTGGAATGGATTCCCAATTTAGCTAGATAGAGCACTTAGATTATAAGCTTTTCTATTGTGTAGTCCTTCTGATAGTTTGAAAGTCAGATTTTAGGAATTGATAAATAGTGGGAAATTGGACTGGGAAGTATCGCTCGCTCAATCACACAAATTTATTTATTCTTGGAGAAAACTAGGTACCCCGTTCAAGCACCTGTGAAGACTGACCTGAATTAGCAAAGGTTTATCTGACTTTCATCTGTGTATTCAAGAATATCTGAATTAATAAACCCCTGGAAAATTAAAAAAAAGAAAGAAAAAAAATCACCAAGCCACAAACAACCAGGAAAATGAAAATGAAAAGAACTTGCACTAGGCTGCGCCTATAGCTTCCATAATATAACAGTGACTATATGGTTTGCGAAAAAAAAAAAAAAAAAAAATGATACGAAAAAGGCAAAGTCAGAAGGGAACAAAAGAAGTATACTTCGTTCGTTTCTAGGCTTTGCCTATTTCATATTATGTACTCCTATGGAGGCGCCTCTCTCGAAGGGGGAAATTACGAACTGAACTGAACTGAACTGAACATGGCTCATTCCACACTAGCTAAGGTTCATAGCGTCTCACTTCCCTCAACGCTATGCCGCGGGGTCTCCCGTGTGTAATTCAGGAAGATAAACACCGTCGGAAACAGACCAGAAAATTACATTCACTCGCCCCAAATCCCCACTATCGTAACATATGGTTCGGTTTAGAATGCCATCAATATTATTAGTTACAAACATTTACTTGCACTCGAAATGCGGCACAGAACGAAATGGATCGAGAGCCAACAACGTGACAGCCATGTCTTCTTTCTGTCTCCTCGAACTAGCGGACAAGGTACGAGTTTCTTACACGCGACACCAAAATTTGACCCTGTTAAATTTCGCCCGTGGGACTTAATATAGAATAGATTCCAAGTGCGATTCAACTACAGTCTGATAGTGTCTACCGGTTTGTCAGCATGGAATATTGCACACGCGTGGGCCTGTAGGAGATTCTATATTAAGTCCCACGGGCGAAATTTATCGGGATCAAATTTTGGTGTCGCACGTAAGAAACTCGTACCGTATCCGCTAGTTCGAGGAGACTGAAAGAAGACATGGCTGTCACGCTGTTGGCTCTCGATCCATTTCGTTCTGTGCCGCATTTCGAGTGCAAGTAAGTGTTTGTAACTAATAATATTGATGGCATTCTAAACCGATAGAACCATATGTTACGATAGTGGGGATTTGGGGCGAGTGAATGTAATTTTCTGGTCTGTTTCCGACGGTGTTTATCTTCCTGAATTACACACGGGAGACCCCGCGGCATAGCGTTGAGGGAAGTGAGACGCTATGAACCTTAGCTAATTCCACACACGGGTTACTAATACTATGGCTCGGATTCATTATACTTCTCCCCGTTCTGGCTTCAGATAACTCCAGCATAAAGGGCCTTAACCCAGAAACTCTGGCTGTGATAGGTAAATTTAGGGTAAGGGGGCGTGGCATTCCTATCACAGCCCAGATCGAGGGTGGGTTAAATTTTGGAGAAAAAAATTCGTCTGGCGAAGAGCGGCTTTTCGCTGACGAAAATAACGAAACGGGAGAGAAAAAATATGCCAATTTGATACAGTTTGACCGACCTTAGCTTCTTTAACCATGTACCATCTCTCGTGACTGTATTGATGCTGACAAAAAGTGATCAAATGTGTGAGAAAAAACTTCCATTGATTTTAACGTTTTCGCGCCTTTCTGCCATCTTGTGACCTTCCTGATCACGTGAATAAACAGACGTCGCTATTGGTTCTTGATGACGTGAGACAGCTGGTGAGACAGAAGACCAACCCCATTCTGCGCATGTCCCTGTAAACTATGGCGGAAGAAACACAACGGCAAAATGACAAAATCTGTGTTTGATGGCAGATTTCATCTAATTAAAGGAGTCATTAGGTGGTTGTCATAGTGCTGGAGATGCCAAATCATATTATTTATTCGATAAAATGCTGTTTGTGCCTCTGTCTCAATTCCCGACGCCGTGTGCAGTTAAAGATCTCGAGCGACTGATGTCTTATTTATTTTTTTCCTTTTCGGTCTGTACAAGTGATTCGGGCTAAAGGGGTCAGCAACAACAACCAAAAATAAAAAATAGACTCCTTAGCCGATGTTTTCGGGCTAAAAGGGCCTAAACGATCCAGTTCATTTGGGCTACGTACGGCCCTAGCGTACTGACACACCACAGAGAATTTGTATCAATTGGATTGCATATATACCTGTATATGCAATCCAATTGATAACGAACGAAGTTCGGGACCGCGAAGCGGTCCCTAACGGAGTTCGTTAAATAGGTAACATACATGCATTACGTGAGACAAAATACAGATACAGAACTTAATCACAAACCAGTGTAAATCCATGTAAAGACAGACAATCACCGTAGTCTATCATGTTCAGATTGCATCGTTTGCGTGGGCGTATTTTGCGGGGGCTGCCATATTGGATTTGAGGCAGTGTGGGTAATAGCTAAAATTAGAACAGTATCGAAATTTAATCTAAAAATATTTGCTATAGATTTGAAACAAAAAAAGGATAATATGCTAATAAATTCAAGGATGAATTCCCTTCCGATTCCCTTCCGACTGATAGAATATTTAGCGAAAACGCCCGAGTGTCGTCTGCACTTCGCGCACGCAAATGGTTACAGGTTGAGAATGCGGTCAGACCTCTTTTTCGCGAAAATGGCACTTCACATCAGTGCAGAAATTTCATAAAATTTAGTTCTACGCCGTGTCCATCTATAACAAGCTTATTTATTAGGCTTTGAAGATCTGATGTTTCGTAAAGAGATAATCGGTTGTTCATTTAAAAAATGAACATTTGCCACGGAATTGTGACCTTACGCCGTAGCAAAATCAAACCATTCAAGTTCTGTCGCTGACGTCCGCGTGATAAATTAGGTCATCCAAAGTTCGCAAAGAAAAGGGAGAAGGGGGGCACAACAAGCTGATTATCAATAGGGGATTTTAATTATAACAGGCAAGAAATCATTTCCAAGTAAACGGTGACACTGCGATTGTCTGAACCGTCAGATATCATCCGTTCACTTCAGATTATGGCCTAGATTTAGACATTAAATTAATAGGTACGGACAACCAAGATGCAAGTAAAGTTCATAAAACAAACACATTCATCAAGCTATAGTTTATTGCAGATTTTATTGTGTTTAGATCCGTACACTTCTGAGGGGTCAATTCATGAATAGCTTTGAAGTCAAACAGCAAAATTTTACTAAGAACTCAAACAACTTATAAAACGAAATTTTAGAAAGTCAGATTCCTCATATTTAGACATGCATCCCCCCCCCTCATATTTAGACATGCATTCCCCCCTTCCCCCCGCCCCCCCCTTCCTATATATTTTTGTACTATGAGTTCGTACAAATGTTTAACAAAATTGAAATATTGACAAAAACAAATTTGGGGCATTTCTCTATTATTATTCATTATTTTCTATAATTCGGCATGATAAAGCAATAGCTACGGTACCGGTAGTATACATCCTATACGTTAACAACTATTACGTAGTCATAAATAAATAAATATTTTGATCCATACGATAGAATAGAATAGATGTTTATTTGCTAATTAGAACCTACATGAATGAAAAAAAACAAACACCTACATGAGGCGAACAATCAATAATGTAACATACACTTGCGCAATTCAATGGAATTCTTTATTAGCACAGATATGCTGAGATGAATTATGCATGTCAAAATAGTGCCCTGTTGAAGATAAAGTAATTCATGGCAAAACCCAAGATATCTATTACAATATTTTACTAAATTATACAAATCTTGTTGAAAGTATCTTAAAATATTTCAGTGTGTTACACATTTGTAGTTATAATACCAAAAAAAAAGGGGGGGGGGAGGGGGAGTGGTGAATGTCCACAGAGGGAAATGTTTGAAGGAGGAAATATCTAGGGAAATGTCTACAGGCATAAATATCCTCAAGGTGGAATGTCCTGGCTTCATAAGCTATCAAGCTTGTTTTTCATTTGTTTACAATAATTTGATTATATCATATAATATATGTAACTATAAACATCGCAATATTTCTGTCCATTATATAATAATATCTCTCTTCGAACAGTTTGGCATTCTTAATTTTTCATTAAAGGATAAAATTAAAATAATTCTATCAGTTTCATTCCTCAAATTAATTTATAATGAAGAAGCATCCCAATATTTTGTGGTTTATATATTCGATCAACATACTTTATCCCAGATCCGATCCAGAGTATCAATTCTGATCGACTGTATTTGATTATACTGAAAATAATTAATATTTTCGGACCTTGAAATGTGTGAAACATATACTATATGGTATAGGCAGTCTGCTATGTCAGATAAAGAACAATACGTTTCCCGATTGATCAAATATTCAACGCATCATCCACAACCACAGCAATTCCAAACTTTTGGGTTGCCAGTATTTCATCAGAAATCACCAAGCCACAAACGACCAGGAAAATGAAAAGAACTCCCACTATAGGCTGCGCCTATATGTATATAATTTTCAATGTCCCTTCTAAGCTTCCGTAATATAACAGTGACTATATATGGTTTGCGAAAAAAAAAAAAATGATACGAAAAAGGCAAAGTCAGAAGCGAACAAAAGAAGTATACTTCGTTCGTTTCTAGGCTTTGCCTATTTCATATTACAAATTCCCTGTGAGACAAACTATGAGTATGAGCAGATGAGTCCCTTGCTCACTGTTGCTTACCAGCAGCGACCACAAAATGACCGTTTGGTCGGGGGACTAGGGGGTTGAATGTTGGCAAAATCCGCTAGGACATCAGAGAATGTTTCCGATCTAGTTTGGGCAGCTTTACACTTCGTGAATCCACCATCAGTGTCTGCTGGTGGGGAAATATTATTGACAAGAAATGAGTCCTCGTTCTTCGTGGAGGCTGCCATCTTGGATGAAGGGACACAACTCTACCCGCCTTCCTTACTGCTTTGATAGCAGGGGCAGTAACCCAGTCTGTAAATGATTTGGTTCAATTAGTGACAAGTGACAATTACATGTGACATACAGAAATAATATGTAGTAGGCAAAGCCTAAAAGTGAGCGCAGGATATGTACAACTATACCCATAATGGACAACTATAACTTTTGTTGTTGTTATTGTCTATCTGTTAATCCACTGTTAATCTGTTAATCGATGAGTATATTTTTACTGGTGCTACAAGATAAAATCAAATGGTGCTATGTTCCCACAATGATGTTTGTTATCTTATGCTTGTAAGATGGGACACCATTGTGGGAGAGAGACACGGGTACCCGGCTATAGAATTTCCAGGTTTCCATGGAAAAAAATGACCCTTTAAACACCCTGGAGTATTCGGACAGTTTTCCAGGGTTTTTCCATGCTCTAAATCCAGGGTATGAAATTTGTTTTTGAGAAAGGCAGGATATCGTAGTGCAGGTTTCCATGGACGAGGATGGACACACTATCCAGGGTTTCCATGGATGAGGATGGACACATTATCCAGGGTTTCCATGGACAAGGAGGGACAATTTGTCAAGCGTTTTCACAGACGAGGATGGACACTGTCCAGGTGTCCAGGGTTTGATGGACGAGGATGGACACTGTCCAGGGATTCCATGTCCAGGGTTTCCATGTTTCCTGCAGTATTGCTGCAGATCAACTCGATTTGACAACTGATTCACTTCATGTAACCGAATATATCTGGATTTCTGAGTCCATATATGCAGGCACTAGATCCCATCACGAGACATAAGAATAATCATTTTGAATATTAAACATCTGCATGAAATGAATAATTGCTATGATTATATGGATCAATATATGTTAGGCCACATTCTAGTTTAATTTATTGGTGTTAAATTGTCAAGATAATAGTGGGTTTTTTTTCAATGCCATTTTTGTGGATGTAAATGTTACTACCCTTGAATATATTCATTGTCAGCTTTTTGTCAGGATTTTTATCAATATTTTTTTTTCTCTGGAATATGTGTCAGAAGAGTTAGTACTTTTGGCAGCTCTATTTAGCTCCCAGTCAGATTAGCTAAGATTCATAGCGTCTCCCTTCCCTCACCGCTATGCCGACGACAAATACATTTCCCTGGTGGTAACTCGAACATCTCCATGGCGCACTTATTATTACCTTTGCGCCCTATTGGACCTTCATTAACTTGAGCAAATGGGCCGCCATGACATAACAAGCGCTGGATGAGCGCAAAGACCTCCGTCGAGGCAACAGGGTCCGTAGCGTAATACATCACTGAATAACATACGGCCGGATGCCAAGCTCAATTTTGCATTTGTTGGACGTTAGCTTCATCAATGGTAATTAATCTGGGATTGAGGGTTCCTCACTAGCATGTCCAGACAGGGATGTGAAAGTCACATTCCCAGAAATAATTTTTGTTTGATTTGACGTGCTTGAAATATTGGGGTATGGAATAGAGTATATTGATGGAAAACCTGGAAAAGTGCTTGAGACATTAGGCCCCATCCCACCCCCACCTCCCCCTGAGAGGATCCCCTCACCCAAATCGACACGTTAGCGGCAGAAATGAGACACCGTGTGCCTAGTTGTTGTACCAACTTGCTTGTGATTTTGTGCTATAGGCCCAACACATCAACACTTCATATTTCGTATGTGTACAGTATAGCATCATCACTGATGAGATAATGCTCTTTTCAAACACACCTGATTTTACCGACACTTCGTTCTGATCTGTCTCAACATCATATGATGAGGATTCAATGCGCTCGGTATAATTTTGTATACTGGTGTTACAGGTCACCTTCGCCTTCACCTTACTGTATCAATGACCATGGACTTGTACATGTATCACATTCACATTGAATGGTGATGACTGATGAGAATATTGCCCCTATGGAACAAATGACTGAATTCCACGCAGCAAATAAAAAGTTCATGTTAATCATAAACAACATACAATTAGTAATACTATCAAATAATTATGTTTATACCTTGTCGACATCAATATATTACAGGTAATATCACGACTGAATCATGGTAACATATATTCATGGGTATTTTTGTCTACAATAAACTGAAGGAGACCTATGCTGTTTATTATATTATGTTTTAAAACTTCACTTGCTAATCTCGATTATGTTGCTTATTGTGAAAATAAATGAAGTTATGAAATCTAGTATGATTGTTCATTGATCTCAAATTAGAAATATCTTCAGCAGCTAAAGTTAAGTCAATCATAACAATATATAACGCCATGGCATTGTTGTAATATTACCCAGGTATTGATCTTTGAATAAGAATGTAATGAGATACATATACCTGTTCTTTGTGTTATTATGTATGCAGTTCATTCTGTATGTATTTTATACATGTACATGTAGCAGAATTGAAATTAAAATCTGAAATGAAGTCTGTTTCTAGAAGCTAAATCATTTTAGACACACATTCAAGTCCTTACCTGGTCAAGGGAGATAATTTTCACTTTTGATGATGTTTGTGAAGCATGCAGCAGGACTTCAACTTCCAAGGATATTATCCACACAATCCCATTCTACATGATATTTTTGCCATAGCACCGATAAACTAGGTCCCTTCATATATGTGTTCTAGATCCAGGAGCTATTGGGAGCTGCAGGCTTTGTAAAAGTTAGATCCAATTATTCTCAGTGAAGCAATGAAATCCGGCATGGTTGTTTTAAGTTAGAATTTGGCATCCTTGGAAATGTCTGACCGATTCACACATGTATCACTCGGCAGGTGGTCATTACATGTGTAATGTATATTTCCCTAGGAATCAACTGATATCCAATGGGGTGGAGGGCGAGCAAATCACTGGCTCTGAACTAGGTCATCAGTTAGTGTGTCCTCGAATAGGAACGATCGATACCCATATGAGCGTGGGTGAGATGAGAAAGCATGTTTACGCCGTTTGCTCTTTGTGATACAACTCCAGCCATAAAGTTAGAAAATGTCATATGTATCTTTTAAAATTATTTCCTCGAATGAAACATAACAATCTACATCGAAGAATCAAATGATTTGAAATTTAATTCCATTGTGTAACAGTGAGAAGAAAATTAATTGTATAAACATTCCAAGCCTCATTGAACACAAGCCGCACCATATTTGATATGAATATAACGCGCGTACATTAGCTCACTTGGACGTCGCTTAGTTAAATATGGACAGACACGCAAAAATCTCAAAATTTTCAAAAGCCACAAAAATGCCCTCAGCTTGTACAGAGTAAGTAAAAATACTTATGTACAACTTGATGTTTAGAAATGACTGTGTTGAGCGGTTCTATTCCCAACTTCTCTTTTATTCTATGTCATAGAGGACAGGGTTTGGTAGATAATTAAAAACTGTATTAACTCGGCTTCACATTTTAGAGAATGACTTTAATTGAGCCTAAGATGAAAGAGAAATACACTTATAAAAAAATCTATTTAAAAATATATCTGTATATATGTTTGTATTAATTTCCATAATTTATTGAAAAAAACTATACGTAGACTTCGACCACCGAATATAACACAGGCCAGGCAACTGTGAGAACCAGTGAAAGATACGAGATGAGCGGATTTGCAGATAAAATTGCACTTTGTGCCTCACGAGGCCCTTCTCCATAGAGTGCATGCCAGTTATTTTTCTAGACTACAACAACAACAGTTTTTGCCTGTATCACAGTCCGAGCTTCCGATTACCCTTCAACCTTACCCAGACGACGGATAATTTTTGACAGATTGTCCGGCTAGGTTGTTGATCGGATTCACAGATAACGATTGAAGCATGGGAAGATATATTTTGGACGGTCACATGGCTTACAGCTGTCAAAACCCATCCAACTCAGAAAAGGTACAAAGCCGACTACTGAACAGTACCAAACAAGTCAATCAGACAAAAAACTAGGTCAAGCGACCGAGGTGAGGCCACCGGAAGCCTGCCCAGGTAAGGGCCTCTTTAATGAAAAAGAAACAATTCAAACTGATTTGATTGCAAACGAGATTGATGTGTTGGTGAATGGGAAACAGTGTCATTCCCTTTTGGACACAGGGTCCATGGTGACTACTATTTCTGAAACATTTTGGAGGAAGAATATGAACACCCTTCCTCTGAAAGACCTTAAGGATATTCTACAGATAGAAAATGCAGGTGGACATTTGCTACCGTACTTAGGATTTATTGAACTTGAAGTGAAGTTACCTGTTGACATACTAGAAGAAGCTATTTGTGTACCTGTGCTTGTTGTTCCAGAGACTCCCTATAATAGCCGAGTTCCATTGCTTGTGGGAACAAACGTGCTACGTACTCTTCAAGAACAGCTCCAAGAGAAGTGTGGAACCAGGTTTCTCCAGCGTCCATTACCAAGTGCAATTGGAATGGCAATCAAAGTCTTGCAGTTACAGAAACGGCACATGATAAGATCAAAAAACACATATGCAGATGTGAAATTACAGACTACCGTAACGATACAGAGTGGTCAGACCTGGGTAGTGGAAGGACACACCCGTCTTATAGTTCCATTTGCTTCTGGGATCGCAGTCACGGAGGAAGCAAAGGGAATACCAACAGGAATATCTATCCTCCCTGGAGTTATGAATTTCTCAAGTGATCTTAAACATGTTCCAGTCAGTATATGCAACACCAGTGCTAAGACTGTAACTTTGCCAGCGGGAACACGCATCTGTAGTTTAAAACCAGCGAAAGTTGAGAATTTCACTCAGACTGATGAAGGTGCAAATGAGACAGAGGAATTCCTGAACAAGTTTTCCTTTGGAGATTCCGATGTAGATCTAACAGGTTTGACAACCCTGTTACTTGAGTGGAAACATGTTTTCTCCTTATCGGACACTGACCTCGGGAAAACAGATATTGTGAAGCACCGCATTGAACTGGATGATACCACCCCCTTCAAAGATAAACCAAGACGCATACCACCTGCACTTTACCTCCTAACAGCATACATGCCCCAGGAGCGCATTCAGCGCCCTTAGTAAAACGAGGTGATGGGTGACCTACATCTTAAAGGAGTACTAGTTTATCTTGACGATATTGTGGTGTACTCAAAGACTGTAGAGGAACACTTTCAGATACTGAAGAAAGTATTTGCTAAACTTGCTGAGGCGGGACTGAAGCTCAAGCCCTCTAAGTGTCGTTTCCTGGAGAAGAAGCTCAAGTTCTTGGGACATATAATCTCTGAGGATGGCATAGAATGTGACCCTGAGAAAACCAAGGTACTGAAAGATTGGCCTGTTCCAGTAAATGTAACCGAGATACAGAAATTCCTGGTTTTGCCGGTTTCTACAGAAAGTTTGTCCAGGACTTCTCTAAAATTGCCAGACCACTGACATCCTTGCTAGTTGGAACTGATGCATGTAAGAAGAAGTGTGGAAGACGCAAGACACCGTCACCGGAGCAGTGGGCCTGGGGTCCTGAGCAACAGTTTGCTTTTGAGGAACTGATTACCTTGTTGACATCTCCTCCAGTGTTGAGCTGTCCAGACTTCACGCGGCCATTCCTTCTCCGTATTGACGCGAGCAAGCTGGGCCTGGGAGCAGTGCTTTGCCAAGAACAAAGTTTGGGTCCGCCACGTGTTATTGCTTATGGTAGCCGAGCTCTGAGGAAGCCAGAGCTGAACTACAGTACCCATAAGGTGGAGTTCCTGGGATTGTATTGGGCTGTCACCAAGCGATACCACGACTACTTGTATGGCGCCAAGTTCATAGTAACAACAGACCACAACCCACTCACCTATGTCAACACGACTGCCAAACTTGATGCCACTGGGCATCGGTGGCTGGCCGAGCTAGCCACGTACAACTTTGAGATCTTCTACAAACCAGGCCGACATAATACAGATGCAGACTGTTTGTCGAGGATACCTCGTCGTTGCGATTTGGATGACATGGAACATGTTCCCACGAATGTGATTCATGCCCTGGCTGACAGGATACTGACCAAGAAGGACTGATGGATTGCATGTGTCTGAGTCTCCAGGCCATGGACCCTATGCCAGGTGCATCTCCACTCAATGTTGACTGGGAGAAGGAGCAATAATGACCCAGTGATCCAACCTGTTAGACGGTTTGTGCAACAACAGATAAAACCTTCTCCAGCGGAGTCTCGGTCATTGCCTCCAAGTTCACAGACTTTGCTAAAACAGTGGAATAAGTTGGAAATCAAGGATGGTGTCCTTTACCGTGAAATGACTGTAAATGATGAGACAAAACTTCAGCTGGTTCTTCCTGCTTCTTTCAGACACTCTGTATTTCACCATCTACACAGTGAAATGGGACACATGGGCATTGAGAGGACACAACGCCTGTATCAGGAACGTTTTTATTGGCCAGGAATGGCACAATAGGTGGAGCGTCGTGTGAAGACATGTGGCAGATGTCTTCGAGCCAAGGCACCTCATATCCCGGAGACTGCACCTCTGACGACAATATCCACCAGCCAACCGCTTGAATTGGTTACAATGGATTTCTTAGGGCTGGAGGATTCGAAAGGTGGTTTCAACAGTATACTCGTCATCACGGATCACTTCACCAAGTATGCGATAGCCATTCCCACGAGAAACCAAACTGCAAAAACTGCAGCACAGCAGTTCTACGAACATTTCATAGTTCATTATGGTTTTTTGCAGTAAGAAGAAGTGTGGAAGACGCAAGACACCGTCACCGGAGCAGTGGGCCTGGGGTCCTGAGCAACAGTTTGCTTTTGAGGAACTGATTACCTTGTTGACATCTCCTCCAGTGTTGAGCTGTCCAGACTTCACGCGGCCATTCCTTCTCCGTATTGACGCGAGCAAGCTGGTCCTGGGAGCAGTGCTTTGCCAAGAACAAAGTTTGGGTCCGCCACGTGTTATTGCTTATGGTAGCCGAGCTCTGAGGAAGCCAGAGCTGAACTACAGTACCCATAAGCTGGAGTTCCTGGGATTGTATTGGGCTGTCACCAAGCGATACCACGACTACTTGTATGGCGCCAAGTTCATAGTAACAACAGACCACAACCCACTCACCTATGTCAACACGACTGCCAAACTTGATGCCACTGGGCATCGGTGGCTGGCCGAGCTAGCCACGTACAACTTTGAGATCTTCTACAAACCAGGCCGACATAATACAGATGCAGACTGTTTGTCGAGGATACCTCGTCGTTGCGATTTGGATGACATGGAACATGTTCCCACGAATGTGATTCATGCCCTGACTGACAGGGATACTGACCAAGAAGGACTGATCGATTGCATGTGTCTGAGTCTCCAGGCCATGGACCCTATGCCAGGTGCATCTCCACTCAATGTTGACTGGGAGAAGGAGCAATCAAATGACCCAGTGATCCAACCTGTTAGACGGTTTGTGCAACAACAGATAAAACCTTCTCCAGCGGAGTCTCGGTCATTGCCTCCAAGTTCACAGACTTTGCTAAAACAGTGGAATAAGTTGGAAATCAAGGATGGTGTCCTTTACCGTGAAATGACTGTAAATGATGAGACAAAACTTCAGCTGGTTCTTCCTGCTTCTTTCAGACACTCTGTATTTCACCATCTACACAGTGAAATGGGACACATGGGCATTGAGAGGACACAACGCCTGTATCAGGAACGTTTTTATTGGCCAGGAATGGCACAATAGGTGGAGCGTCGTGTGAAGACATGTGGCAGATGTCTTCGAGCCAAGGCACCTCATATCCCGGAGACTGCACCTCTGACGACAATATCCACCAGCCAACCGCTTGAATTGGTTACAATGGATTTCTTAGGGCTGGAGGATTCGAAAGGTGGTTTCAACAGTATACTCGTCATCACGGATCACTTCACCAAGTATGCGATAGCCATTCCCACGAGAACCAAACTGCAAAAACTGCAGCACAGCAGTTCTACGAACATTTCATAGTTCACTATGGTTTCCCAGAACGGATCCATTCCGATCAAGGCAAACATTTTGAGAGTACTGTGCTTCGTAATCTCTGTGAACTGGCCGGAGTAAAAAAATCGAGAACTACTCCCTACCACCCGATGGGTAATGGAATCACTGAAAGGTTTAACCGCACTCTACTGGGAATGCTGCGATGTATGGCTGAGGACAAGAAGGCAGATTGGAAAAGCTATGTTTCTTCCATGACTCATGCATACAACTGCACCCAACATGATTCAACTGATTTCAGCCCATTCTACCTTATGTTTGGAAGACAGCCGCGTCTACCAATAGATGTCATTCTGAATCTTGACCATTCCGGTGATGAGGAGAAGCAGGATTACAAGGGATTTGTCAGGGATCTGGAGCACCGGCTCAAATATACCTACCAGGCTGCTGCTGAAGCATCAAAGAAATCATCTGCTCACTTTAAGAAAGGTTGTGATCGGAGAGCTCGAGGCTGCTTACCACGGCCGGGTGACAGGGTCCTCGTTCGAAATTTGGGACTCAAGGGTACGCACAAACTTGCCGACAGATGGGAAAAGGACTTATATGTGGTGCTCAAGCAACCCCACCAGGAAACTCCAGTGTATCTGGTGCAGCGCGAGGACAAGAAAGGCCGAAAAAGAGTCCTTCACCGGAACCACCTCCTGCCATTGGCACTACCGTTGGATAGAGCTGAAACGGTATCACCTGTAGCATCTCGTCGGAGAACGGGTTACAAAACTAGGAGCCGTACTAATGGATCGGAAGTCCCCGACATGGACTCAGACTCTGAGAATGATATGCCAGCTGCGATCTTTACTCTGGAGACTGCCAAACCAACCTCTCGCAGCTCGACTAAGGAGTCTGGTATGGGACCTGTTGTATTGCGTCCCCAGGAAATGCCAGAATCAGAAGTCATTGTTGTTCTTGATGCAGGAACTGTAGAGGACTTGGAAATTGAGACTGCTGTCCAGTCGGATGATGCATCTGAGCCTGATGAATCGATGGAAGATACACCACCACGGCCTAAGACAGCCACCCGCTTGTTGGAATAGCGGTGACTATATTGTGAATGTTCAGGTACTCGCTACTGATCCAGATTGGCTGCAGCGTGTCAAAGTATTGCTCTCTCTGAAAGAAACATTCAAACAAATAGACTGTGTGAAAATTATCTGTGAAGCTGTGGTCCGTGTAATTGAGAAGGGATAATTTTGACTATTCATGGACACATGAACTATAGATTCATCCATGTGTCGGTAGTGTAATGTCGAGGACGACATTTTTTTTGAAGGGTCGAATGTGGCCTGATCATATTTTGGAATATGTATATATGTCCTGAGTACCTATGGTACTACCCCCCATTTCTTTTTCTTTTTATTCAAGCTCGACTGTATTATTGTGAAACTGTATGATTGGTAATGGTCTAGGGGAGATAACTGAGTGTTGCAATTCATCGCATTGTGGGGGCGTGACCCATCGTTAGGGATCGGGATATTGTATATTGTTATACCCCATTCGCCACCGCATTGTTGATCGTGCAATGTTGCTCGCTCAACTGTACTGAGCATTTGTTGTCATATTTCTCAGGTAACCAAACCTTGCCTGTGGCAACCAGCCAGGGAATATAGAGCATGCAAACTCGGGACTAGAGAGAGACGTATTATTATTTGCTGAGTTATTGAGCTATCCAGTAAACTATGTTGTGTTGAACTACCTGGTAACCTACGTTTAATTGAACTGCCCGGTGACCTATGTTGTGTTGAACTATACTGTAAACTACGTTGTGTTGAACTACCCGGTAACCTACGTTTAATTGAACTGCCCGGTGACCTATGTTGTGTTGAACTACCCGGTAACCTACGTTTAATTGAACTGCCCGGTGACCTATGTTGTGTTGAACTATACTGTAAACTACGTTGTGTTGAACTACCTGGTAACCTACGGTTAATTGAACTGCCCTGTAACCAATGTTGTGTTGAACCACCCAGTAAACCACATTTTGCTGAACTACCCGGTAAAATATATGGTGTTGGACTACTGTACTAGGCGAGCGGCAGATCCTAGAAAAGGGCCTTATTTTTCGAGTTTAATGCACCCACCCTACACACACCTGGATCATACATCATTTTAAAGCCTATGGTCTCCACTTTTCAGATCTACCTGCAGTACTGTTGAAATGTGGTGCCGTTGCCATGGAAACGAGCTCCAAAAAAGTCATGTTAGATTTACCATTTTCCTCACTATTGGAACACTTGATAATATGGATAACATAGATTCTTGGATGCAAAGGTTCAAATGATGATCCAAGCGCGAAACTTGACATGGGTAGTCTAATTGGGACACTTTTTCCAGAAATTAATGTTAGCTAACTGAAATCCAAGATGGCGGCTATTTTCCAAGATGGCCGCCGAAGGACCCTGCTAATACCTGATTTTGTCAGAAAAAGTGATGAAATTTTACGATTGGAATTATTTTGAGCTTCACGTATATACTTTTAGAGAGGGGAAAGCAGATTCTGGTATCTTTGTGTACTTCCAGATATATGTTCTAACATTCCTGAATCTGATGATGTCACTATTGAAGCGTTGTGCCATGATTTGACCAATTCGAGTTTGCAGTGTGTTATCATTGACTGGAGTTTTTGCATTAGTGATCCCATTTGATTGATGTTATGTCTTAGTTACGCATTATTATGTCTATATAATGTCCTTTACTAAAAGATTATTTCCATAATTTGATGCATGAGTAGGCTTATCTTGGAACAATACTTCACCTTAAATTGTGTTTCGGTCTAATCTGTGCCACCTGTTGGCCATTTTGGAATTTCCACAACCTTTATTTATTAGGGTTAATATAAATAAATGGGCTGTTCCTGTCTGTTGGTTGTTAGCAGAATGTTCCGAACTGACAAGGAGTTTATTTGGGATCAATTTGCTCACACTATTCACTGTACCCCCGAAGAACGTTGTACGGATTTAATTATTCAGTGTGCCCAAATAGGACACATGTCGGAAACTGGACCCTGGATAATTTCACCTGGGTAATTAATCCCATGGAGTATTGTAACGCTGGATCATGGAAAATGTCATATCCATTGGGTCAACTTTCTGTTTGCCACCAAACATGGCAGGCTTATATACTGCATCAAGGAGAATGTTCAATTGGGCTTGATTTTCCACTATGCCCGATTGGAACCCACATCGAAAACTGGACCCAGGATAATGCCGCCTAAGTATTTTTCCTGAGAATTATATTCCCGCCCTGAAAATTAGTGCAATTACCTACTGGGTCCCAGGGAATGTTCTGTTGGCTTTATTTTCTCTTTTTTTTAAAATCGAGATCTACAGTTCCACATATTAATGCCGCTGTTACAGAGGAAACGGGCATAAACGATCACACGACATTCTGAAGTGCCTTTTCCAGAAGGGATTGAAAGCAACGTTAATAATAAATACTACAGGTCATTGTGCAGGAAATTACATAAATATCTCCAGCGAGACTGGTTTGAACTTGAATGGGACAGTTCTGGACAGGAAACCGGCATGTAAGACACTACCGAATTATCGAATGTCTCATCAAGCTCATATAGGTAATACACTAGTAGTAGGGAAAGGACCAATCTGGTCGCATTGAGGCTCTTTTGTGTGAGGCTGATGACGTCATGGATAATGTCACTTCCGGTGCGAGGTCACGTCCGGATCAAAGGTCAAAGAGCACTTCCGGTTACGTGCTATCCGAAGATGACGTGGCTTCCGGTGTCAATTGATGCATGCGCAGTCGGTCAGTAGTATTTGGGTGGACGTTTTGGGGTCGAGGTGGGCCATCCTTGGTTTAAATGGTTCGTGTGAGGTGTCATATTGAAGCGATCGTGGGGTAGCGTCCGATTGAGGTGTCTTGTAATGGAACTGCCATCAATCTGCGCATGCGCAGTCGGGTAGTTGTAGAAAAAGGGCATTTGAATGGGCGTTTTGAGGCAGAGATGAACCATCCGTGATCTAAATGAGCCGTGTGAGGTGTCATCTGGAAGAACTCGTGGAGTAGAGTCTGACTGTGGTTGCAGTGAAACTGCCGTCAGTCTAACGCTAGGGAGTAAGTTCCCTAGATTCTGTACCTGGTCCCATACGCAGGCAGTTGAGAGAAAGAAAGATCAACACGTTCACAGATGTATTTTAGTATTCCTCCATCACATCACACCCACACTGGGGGAGCCGCGTTGGGTGTGTTTACATAAGAGTATGGCCGAAGATTGACACTCCGAATAGCGGATTCTGATTGGACAGGAACAACCAAAAATATGTCAAGCGGATAAGAGGGACCCTGACAGATGCAACATAAAATGACGGCCTCTGATTGGACAAGAGCAGTCGATGATGCATCTGATACACACCATACTGTTATGTAAACACATCCGACGCTACTGCTGCCCGACTGCGCATGCGCGGATTGACAGCACTTCCACTACAGACCACATCAGCCTGAATCTCTCCCACGAGCACTTCAATATGACACATCACACGATGCATTTGGACAGTAAATGGACCACCTCGACCCGATAATGTTCATTCAAATGTCTTTTTTCTACTACTGTCCGACTGCTCATGCGCAGATTGACGGCGACATCAATCTGACTCTACCCGGAAAGGGCTCCAAGATGGCACCCCACACGGCCCGTTTGGATCATGGATGGTCCACCTCGCTCCAAACCAACCGTCTATTCGAATGCCGTTTACTACTGGCGGCACTTCCACTAAAAACCGCCCGAGTCTGATGTCCCCCCAGGTGCGCTTCAACATGACACCTCACACGAACCATTCAAACATTCTTTCCCTACTACTGCCCGACTGCACATGCGCAGATTGACGGCAGTTCCACTACAAATCACTCAAGTCGAACGCTATCCCACGAACTTCAATGTGACACCTCACACGGCCCATTTGAACCAGGGATGACCCACTTCAACCCCAAAACGTCCACCCAAATGCCTTTTTCTAACCGAATGTGACGTCATCAGAGAACAACCTCAATGCGACCAGATAGGTCCGTTTCCTAATACTGATACTCGCTGGACTATTAGGAGTAGATTGGGTGAGATTCTGTGGAAGCTAAAATCGCCTTATAATTTCTATAGGTCTAGGCCGTGATTTGCTGGCCTGGATGAACACATTTTCATCATTGGTTGCATTCGGTTGCCCTGTTCTGCTCACTGAAAAGGACATTGAACAATCATACACTGGTTTTTTTTAGAAGGAAAATCTCATCATCCTTAGTCCTGGTTCATCTGACAAAGCCGAACCATGACAGTTTCGAATGCAACGTTGGTTATCTTAAGACGTGCAACACTTTTTTCTCTCTACTACGGCTGATGCAAACACAGCTATGAGCTAATAAAGTTGTAATCAATTGGCTAGGTGGAGACGTTACGGTTATGTTCAGCCCCCTCCCCCTGCCTCAATCATTGAGCTCATTGGCCCAAGACTACCTTTGAATGAAACTGAGGGCTGTTGCTGGTGCCGTTTAATTTACAGTAGTTGAAAGGCGAATATTTGTGACAGGCGTCCTGGTGGTGTCGGTTTTCTCATACTTGTTTTATCACTTTCGATGACCAAAACTTGTATTAACAGGGATAATCGGCAGCCATCTTGGCTAATTTTCAATGCCAAATGAGTGACCTAATCGGACCATCCTTGCTAAGTTTCATTCTAGTATCATAATTTGAACGTTTGCATCTGAAAATCTCTGTTATGCACTTTGAATGTTTACCATAGTAAGACAAGCGTTCTGAGAACCTCGTCTTGTGGGATGATCCGCTGAAGCTGCTGCAGTATTCAAAGCATATGTAGAGCAAACTTTCCAAGTACAGGTATACATGTAAAATTTGCCTAACAAAAACCTTATCATTGGCAAATTACTATGTCGAAACCCTCAAAATTTGAGCAAAAAAATAGTATTTCATCTCATAAATAGCACAGGCTCATTCGCTCATCATATGAGACATGTTTAACAAGTTTCATAATCATCCAATGAAACCTGACAAATCCAGTTAACTTTTCAGTACATTTTTGTCTAACAAAAAACACTCTATAATTGGCAAATTAGTAAGTCCAAAGCCTTTTAATTTGGAAAAAAAATTCATCTCATAAATAGCACAGGTACATGCTTTAATCATATGAAACATGTGTATCAAGTTTCATAATCATTCAATAAAACCTGACAACTTCAGCAAACTTTTTATGTACACTTTTGCAAAACACAAAACTTGGTCATTTTCCATAATTTGGACAAAAATTAATATTTCATCTCATAAATAGCACAGGTAAATCCTTCAATCATAAGAAACAGGTGTAACAAGTTTCATTATCATCCACTGACAGCTGACAACAGCAGCAAACTTTCTATGTACAGGTATGCATGCCCACTTTTGCTGAACAAAAAACCTTATCATTTGCCATAATTTGGACAAAATTTAAATTTCATCTCATAAATAGCACATGTACATTCTCTAATCATAAGAAACATGTATGCCAAGTTTCATAATCATCCAATGATAGCTGACAATAGTAATCATTCGATTTTAACATTGGAGCACTCTAGAATACCTGGGTTGTGCCATAACTCACCCTTTTTGTAAATTTTTTTAGTTTTTTTTTTAAATTTGTTAAACCAAAAACCTTATCATTTCCAGGGAGGTGATACCGACGACGACTTCCTCTTTCCCCCTCTCACAATATCTCCCCTTCACTTCATATTAAAGGCGAGGTAAATTTGAATAAATTTGGATGTAGTTTCCATAACGGTGCCACGGTTTGACAATATGGCAGGTGAATTTGAAAAATAAAAAGCATAATCCATGTGTGTGTAGGTTAGTTGAGGTCTAGTACGTAATCGTATCAAGTTTCAGTGCCGGAAAGAATTACCGGGAAAATTACCTAGGCGGCATTATCCACGGTTCAGTTTTCGATCTGAGTCTCAATTGGGCATAGTTGAAAAATGCGATAAAATACGTAAGCGTGTCACGTTTGGTGTCAATAATCCTTGACAGTTTGGAACAATTCATTATAATAACCACAGAGAGAAGAACAACCCAGTAAAACATACAGGTACATATATATATATATAAAAGAAATGAGATTATAACTAGTATAGTGTTGAAAATACGGGTACAAAGTAGATCATTCTACCGCCTCATATCAGATCCATATATCTACGAACTTCCCAACCATCCAATCATTTACTCAACTCACACATATGTATGGCAAAGTGACACAGATCCCAACAGATAGTACATTTCCCGGGGTGCAGTGAACATACGTGCCAAGTTCCAACATGGGATGAATTACCCATGTGGTATTATCCAGGGTCCAGTTTTCGACTGAGGCCCTAATTGAGCAAACTGAATAATTAAGCCCGCCGAGACAATCCCCGGAATACACTAAATAGTGCGTGTCACGGTTGGTCCCAAATACAACCCTTGTCAGTTCAAACAATCTGTTAACACACAGACAGGAATAATCCATATATATACGTTGCATATTGATCTGTAGTGTTGCAATAGTTGAAATAACGAAATGGCGACCAACTGGTGTGGATTAGGTCGCAAGACATTCCATTGTGAGGGCTACCTCGGAGCTTAGACATCTTCATTCATCAAATTATGGCAAGAATCTTTGAGTAAAGGACATTATATAGACATACCAGTTGACGAGTAACTGAGACATAATCTCAGCAGAAGAGGATCGCTAATGCGAAAACTGTAATCACTGATAACACAATGCAAACTCGAATTGGTCACACCATGGCGCAACGCTTTTACATTTACATCATCAGTGCAGAAATTATAGAACGTATCGCTGAGAGTACTTGTAGATACCAGAATCATTTTTCCCCTGGACAGAAACATATAAATGAACACCAAAATGAATCAAATCGCAAAATTTCATCACTTTCTCTGGCTAAATAAGGTATTACTAGGGTCAAATGGCGGCCATCTTGGAAAATAACCGCCATCTTGGATTTCAGTTGATTAACAATATTTCATGGAAATGCGTCCTGCTTAGAATATCCATGCCAAGTGTCGTGCTTGTTTCGTCATTTAAACACTTGCATTCAGGAATCTATATTATCCGTATTACAAAGTGTTCCATTAGTGACGAAAATGGCTAATCTAACACGACCTATTTAGACCCCGTTTCCATGGCAACGGCACCACATTTTGACAGTACTGCAGGTAGATTTGAAAAGCAGAGACCATCAGCTTTAAAATGATGTATAATCCATGTGTGTGTAGGGTGGGTGCATTAAGTCGTCTCTGGAGGTGCCCTGACCGCTCGCCTATACTGTGTTGATTTATCCGATAAGCGGCACTGGGTTTAAATATCCAGTGGACTGGTACTGTGTGTTGAAATACATGAAATGGTATTGCGTCGAATTAATCAATACAAGACCTGACTCTCGTAAATAAATGTTCAAGTTTGGATTTCTTCAATTGAACTATCTGTGTTTTCGTCTCTATTATATCGGACAGTGAAATTGCCCGATATCCCGGGTTACATCTCTATAATATTGTCATCAACGGCAGCTCATACGTTTGAGGAAAAACTGCTGCTTAAATATTCAGGTCGTTACAGATTTTAATCGTATTGTTTCCTGCTCGAGGCTCCATAGCAACGACATGTCACAGTCGGTTGAAGTACGGGCGATCTCCGCAGCACGTCTATTAGGTCAACAAATATTTTGCCATAAATTTTGCGCATGTTGCGCACTCTATTTTAGCCAAGTGAACATTCCGGTCTTTTTCGAATTCGAAGAGATGGTTTTTTTTAGCGAAATCTTGGTCTGAAAGCCTCCATTCTCCTTTCAATTGTTATGCATCGGAGGATATATGCGATGGAGTTAGAATTTTGTGGTTGAGTGAACAGACAGCCTGTGCTGGGACAGACTGAGATGGAGATCGTGTGAAGTGGTAATAAACGGTCCCAATCAATGAAAAAGTCGGGACAGGTGCGAACTTCCCTTTCCCCTGGATCGTTGGTTTCCATGCTACGATAAGACACCCTGTTATTCCATCATGGTCGCCAGGTGAGTTTAACTGTTATCTGAAAGTTACAATGTCTTTTAGTTTAGTGTAAATACCTGGGATAATGTTTAGTCATATTGTAACCCAAGTTACACCTAGTGTACAGTATCCAGTATCGGAAATTCATATTTCAGTCCTTTATCGGCACGGGGACCATAAATTAAATTTTATTTTATGATCCCTGATCTGCCCTACAATATTTCATTCTTTACAAGATACACCTGGTGGAAAGCACAGCGGCTTGCCTCCAGATCGTAGGTCCTAGTATTGTTTAAACTACACCTATGTTTGGCTCATGTGAATTTCGCAGAGGCTTCTTGTTGGTCAGTTATTAATTATGAGTTGGAGGAAAGTATATATAAATATTAATATCATGATAATTAATAGCTGACCAACAACAACAAATCTAAAATTAAGCAAAATCATTGTAAGTTGTTGATATTCTCAATGTAAATGTAGACAATGGTCAGAAATATACATATATGGCTTTTCTAACTCGTAAATGTGCAGCAGCAGATGCCCTGGTCCCACATGGGCTTCAAGTAGTAAGTCTATTTTGCGTTAGTCCAGGAGCAGAATGTTGAGAAGGGCTTTTTCGATTTCGTGGTGCACGCCTGCACCAATTGTTGATGTTTTGGACACAATTAAACTTGAATGCAAAGAAAGCAAATAACACCAGCAAATAAAAGATATATACACCGTTCATTTACATATTTGGCTGATAAATGGAACCTAGGCACAATCAGATTGGAAATTAAACTGGTCAAACAAAGAGTGAACCTGAATAACATTAGCAAACTATCCGCTGTACGGTAATGCGAAAGCTGTTATGCCTAGCTTCTGACCCACAAGCAGGTAGGACGAATTTAGGTAAAAGGGGTAAACAAATATATAACAGAAAAGGCTTAATGGGCGGCGGGGGGGGGGGGGGCTGGGTGTCAAATTTGCAGCACAGTGGACAGTGATCACAGAATGAGGTACAAGTCTTTCAAAATGACAGCTTTTCTACTAACTTAACCAAGAAATAGATGTACACTTGTGTATACATACAGCTTGTGTAAAATTGCCCAGTCATGCCACCTTGGCTCACAGGAAACAGAGTTGTATATTAACATGGGATAGGATAAGAGGATTAGATAGGGTGACAGGTATGCAGTGTGTACTTAACGACTTGTTACTTTAGCTCATCTGATAAGTACCGTATACATAATACAAAGACTAGTGTATTAACATGGTGTAATTAACCCATCACAACCCACAAATAGTAAATGGTTGTCATCGGACAAGGCACACAGTCTGATGTTCCACAATAACATGTTTAAACCTTTATGCCTATACATTCATACTTGGAGCAGGAGTCTGCCTTAAAGATAAACCATACATATTTGCTATCTTTGCAGTGTGCTCAATTAAGCATTTTGAGATTCCCCAAAATGCCAAATTGTGGCGTTGGTAAATGCCTGTTGCCAGCTGAAACTCCCGTATGTCACCCCGCTGGCAACAGATGAAGTATCCACTATCTACTCCAAATCAAAACCAAATCAAAACCTGATAAAACAACAGTGAATGATGCTAGTACTGAATAATATTTGCAATAATCGGCACAGAATTGCTATTTATTTGTGTGCTCTAAGCGAAAGTAATCTCCACTTTGTGTGTGATGACAAAAGTAGACACAAGAATAAAAGAAATCACAAATTGTTTTACATTTTATATACATTTTCATGTATCTGCGTTTGACCTGTCAAACAGAAACATATTCAAATGCTGACGAAATTGACCGATTCTGCGTCTTGCTCACACCGTACTGTTAGTCCCCGAGACTGGTGGACTGTTGGTCTCTTAGGCCCACCCTTTGTACATGTCATTCGACAAATATATGTAGGTTTATTGATTTCGTGGGAAATTGAAACCGTACGACGCCCGGCATTACAGGTTAGTCTTTCTGGGTGCCGTATTCTTGTATTTGCGAGGTTTTCTCAATGTTGAGATGTTTACTCCATCAGGCGTCCTCGATGCTCATTCATAAACATCAGATGAGTTATTTGTTTGAGCGGATCTGTCGTCACAGCTCCCGAGCTAGCGTATCTAAGTCCGCTTAAGCCGGCGCTAGGGGCCGTGTGGATACTTCATAGTCTCCACATGAACATCTACAATAAAAGCGCGGCTAAGATACTAAGGCTACGTCCTAGAATCCATCGTATTCTCGGGTCTGAATGTGAGGTGCCGATTGAAGCTTTCCTATGGCGTCACATGGTTGCTTTTAGTCGCTACACGCCCATTTTCCCCACTTCTTGCAAATCGCTCTAATTTATTGTCTGTATATGGTAGAATTCTGTTGGTGGACTGTTAGTCTCCGAGACCCGCCCTCTAAATGCATCATGGCATTAAACCGTAAGGGATTAGCTATAGAAGACGTTAGGGCGTTAACCCCATTCCTCCTCTTCCTCCACCACCACCACACACGCACACACAGGTAGCCGGATGGAACAAGGCCCTCGTCCCCCCAAAACGCACTACATTGCACCTCCGAATCTCCCCTTTCTCTACTACGCTCGAGTGATCTATAAATAGAACAGGGGTTTTCCCCAAAAAAATTGATCCTGACAAATAGAGCGATGGCCTGCAAAAACAGGGGTTTTCCCAACAAATCCTCCGTACAATATCCCGGCGTAGAGCGATGACGACATCGGGGACCACCAAGTCTCAACATGTTTTATTCCGTGGTGTGAATGCATTTGATACATACACCCACACGTTAGTATTATATAATAGCATGGTACAATCTCTCACCAAAGGTGAAAACTGCTCTGCTAGGGCGTTGAGGCGTTAGCATAAAACGTTAATGCGTTAGCATACGGCGTTATGGCTTTAAGATAGGGCGGTAAGACGTTAATATATGCGTTAAAGCGTTACTGTGCAACTCTCCACAAGATGATAGGGCAAATAAACTGGGTTTCTGCTTTCTCTTCCCGGACACACTCGCGCACACATGCACACGCACAGACACACACACAAGCTACCAAGTAGCCAGCTTGACTCCCCCCCGAGCGCTGCCCACCTTACGCGGCCCATTCGGACTAGCGCACCTCCGAAACTGTCCTTTTTTCCACTACTACACGACTGCGCATGCGCAGAACGATGTGACTTCCAATAACAGCCACCATAGCCGGACTCTCCCCCGCGAGCGTTTGCTCACCTCACACGGCCGGTTATTGTAACCAGTAAAATGGTGCGTGACAGAAGTGGGATTCGAACCCACGCCCGCATGTGTAGACCAGTATACCCATACCCCGGGAAGGCAATTTCATGGATCTCGAGACTGGCGCCTCAGACCACTCGGCCATCCTGACAAAGGCTGGTCATCGTGGTCATAATGATTCATGGATAGTGCTTTATTTGTACAATGGATTTACAACATGGCGAAATATAACGAAAAAGGTGCGTGTCAGGAGTGGGATTCGAGCCCACGTTCCCACTTAGACCACTCGGCCATTCTGACCAACGCTGGTTATGATGGACATAATGAGTCATATATAGTGCTACACCCCCACGACCCAATCTGTCCAATAGTGGTCCACCTCGACCCAAAAACGCCCATTCCAATGCCATTTTCTAAAAATTTCCTGTCTGCGCATGCGCACAATAGCCTTACTTCCACTCCACACCCATCCAGCTGGATGCTCCTTCACGAGAGCTTCACATTGATATCTCCCACAGCTCAACCGGGCCAATATTGCCCTACGCCACCCGAAAACGTCCATTCCAATGCGTTTTGTTTCCACTGCGCATGCGCGCCATAACCCTACTTTCACCACATACTAGTCCAGTCGGATGCTACTTCACGAGAGCTTCACTTTGGTATCTCCTGCAGCCCAATCGGGCCAATATTGGCCCACCCAGGCCCCCAAACGTCCATTCCAGTGCCCTTTTCCCACAATTCCCTGTCTGCTCATGCGCGCCATTACGTAACTTCCATTCCATACCCATCCAGTTGGATTCCCATCCACAAGTGCTTCAATCTGATACCACACACGACCCAATCGGACCATCTTGACCCCAAAATGTCCACTTCAGCGCTACTTGCACAGTGCGCATGCGCACGGTAACTTTTCAGCGAAAGTCAACCCATGGCCTCGCGAGACCTCTCCCATCGTGTTCTACAGCTCGAGACAAAGAAAACAGGTGGCCACACCCCATATCATCAATGTCTATGAGTGGGTTTCCCATTAGGTTTAACATTGAAATAACTGCAGCGTACGGTCTTCTTCAGGGGCAGATAACTCCTGCTGGGCCGTCACGTGACCGGAAGTGACCTTTGATATTTGACCTTTAACCCGGAAGGGACTTCTGACATTTGACGTTTGACCCGGAAGTGACGTCATCTGTGACGTCATCGCCGCGTCACGCCACGTGCCGCAACTCCCTCTCCCTCGATACGACAGAATCGGTGTTTTCCCTACTACCCTACTAGGCTATCTACTATATCATCTGTTTGGGGGGTGTTTGGCGATAGGTTAGCCATACGTGGTCCAAATGTGTCGTGCTTGCTACTACTTATTGATGCTCTCGTATTCTAGAATAAGACCATTAGACTGGAATGCTGTTCACGTTGATCGATAAAATCATCACGCACATGCTCACTCGGAGAGTAGTAGAGAAAGGGCATTTTTGGAGGCAAGCCTCATGCGCATGCACCCTTTGAGTCAGTAGCAGAGAAACCGCATGTTCCGCTGTGCTCTTGGGGCTACCCAGCTAACAAGGTTACGTTGTGATAATTGGATTTTCGTTGTTAAAACTATGTGATTAGTACGTTGTGACAACAGGATTCTTTTGAGTCACAGAAATTACACAAAGTTCCTACAACCATTGTACATGGTGTGGCAATCTGTTATTGTACGTTCAGCAGCAACAACTACAAGACATAGCTTTGAAAATCTAGGCTCACAAAAATAAATCTGTTGTTTATCTCACTAGAAAGTACTAAGCGAACCGTGTATCACCTAGAATTGGGACTTTTTGTTATGTCCATTGACGATAACAAAGGAATATATTTGCTTCTAAACTCTAATCTGAAGAGTTTTGGGGAGCAGTTGTTTGGCAGAGCTAAGTACAATCTTATATTCAGCGCTCTCACAAATTTGCTAACAACGTGTTGGGATAAGGTCATGTTTATCTAGCACCGCCATGAACGTCCTATAAAATCCAACGTGAATCCCCAGAGATTGAAACTTGGCAAATACTCTCGTCCTCCCGTCATTCATATTTTAGATAATTTCATCAAACGAATGTCACACTGTCATGGACCAGAAACCATGCAGAAGCTAATTGACTATATAATCTCTCTATATTGATTCATGGCGGTGGTCCACTTCGTTAAGTCGTTCCGGCATTACCTCTACGGGAAGAAGTTTCTACTGCGCACCGACCACGGATCTTTGAGGTGGCTCATGAGATTCAAAGAGCCGGAGGGCCAACTCGCAAGGTGGATCCAAGCTCTGTCGACCTATCAATTTGACATCGTCCACCGACCGGGCCGTAAGCATCAGAATGCTGACCCGATGAGCAGACGTCCGTGCAAGCAGTGTGGTCATCCCTCCGAGACCGAAGACGGAGAGACTGCGGCGGCCAGAGCTGTGACCATATCTCTACCCAACGAGGACTTTGCTGCGGCCCAGGCTGCAGACCCCGAGCTACTTCCGGTGATTGAATGGGTGAAGGCTGGTACCAGACCTCGGTGGGACCTAGTCTGTCAACACAGCGGGGTAACGAAAGCGCTGTGGGGAGCCTACGACGCCTTGGCCCTGGAAGGAGACCTCCTAATGTGACGTTGGTATGACGTGCGAGGCCGGGAGAAGGCTAAGTTACTGGTGGTCCCGAGGGCCCTTCACAAGAGGATACTCAAGGAATGTCATGACAGCCCGACTGGAGGACACCTCGGTGTGTTCAAGACGTTAAAGAAGGTGCGACAAGCGTACACCTGGGTCGGCCTGCAGTGTGACGTTCGACAGTGGTGCCGGAGCTGCGACACGTGCAGCCGGAGGAAGCAGACCGGGAAGAAACCCCGAGGACAGCACCGCGGGATGATGACGGGATGCCCCGGAGAACGCATCGCCGTGGACCTGATGGGCCCTCTTTCCCTGACGACGAGAGGAAATCTGCATATTGTGGTCATCTGTGACTATTTCACGAAGTGGGTGGAGGCTGCTGCGCTTCCGGACCAAGAAGCGGAGACGGTGGCCCAGGCTGTGATTGACCTGTATGTCAGCCGATTCGGTGTCCCCTCCCTGATACACTCGGACCAGGGGCGGAACTTTGAGAGCAAAGTGTTTGAGGGGATGTGTCGGATCCTCGGCATGAAGAAGACACGGACGACGGCGTACCATCCGCAGTCTAACGGCCAAGTTGAAAGGTTCAACAGGACTCTGGGCCAGATGCTTCATGCTAGTGCCGCCCGCCACCCAGACGATTGGGATGTATATATTCCACTGACGCTAATGGCGTACCGTGCAGCCGCACACGAGACAACGGGGTATACGCCGAATATGATGACGTTTGGCCGGGAGGTGACTCTACCAGCTCACCTGACAGTCGGAGCTCCCCCTAGTGAGAGGACGGAGCCAGTGCCGTGGGTCGGGGACCTTCGTGACCACTTAGTCGACGTCAACGAGGATGCGAGAGAAAATAGTGGGAAGGCCCTGAGACGGCAGAAGCGTCTGTACAACCTGAAGGCCAAGGCCCAAAGATTCGTCCCCGGGGACCAGGTCTATCTGCACACCGTAGTGACCCGACCAGGGCAGATTCGGAAGCTTAGAGACCGGTGGCTGGGACCATTTGTGGTGGATGCGGCGTTGTCGGACGTTACCTACCGGATCCGGAGTGACGACGGGAGGCGACAGGTCGTGCACGTCGACCGGGTCAAACCGTGCTATCCGCGGGCGGACGCGGAGGATGATGCGACGTCAGAGAGCGGCAGTGACGACGACGGCGGCGACCAGCAGAGGAGAAAACCGGGCCCCGAGGGACCGTACGCCCGGACACACCCGGTCGCCGTGCAGCCATCCGTTGACCAGCCCCAGACGAGCCGGAGTGGACGCGTCATCCGACAGCCGGCCTGGCAGGCTGAATTTGAGTTAGAGCCGCGGGGGACGCCGGATAGCGAGTTGGAGGACGCGCCCGAGGAAGTGGCCGACGGTGAGGCAGCTCCCACACAGTCGACGACGAGCAGCGGTCGTCGAGTGGTCAGGCCTCGCAGGTTGCACGACTACGTGCTGACGTCCCAGCCCGTGTACCGTAAAAGGGGGGAAGCCCGACCCCTCCAACTGAGCACGCAGCCTACTGGACCTAATGTCGTGGGGCGGCTCTGCTAGCCGCCCATGTGATTCTGTGTATCCCTCCAGGTACCAGAGCGGGAAGGGAGTCCCGAGGACAGCGGCCGGAACCCCTACAGTACGCCCGCCCGCGACGGACCTGGAGGGAAACCAACCGGACCTAATGTCGTGGTGGCCCGGTCAGACCGCCGGAGGGCGGCCACCTTGTAATTTCGCCGGCCCTGATGGCCAGTAATTGGCGAGAAGTTTTTGTTTAGATTGATTCGAACTGTACAACTGGAACTGTAGAACTGCACTGGACTGTGGAACAGGAACGACCATGACGAGGACGTCATGATTTGGAAAGGCGGGGGCAGTGTAACGGTTAACCGTTTGTGTAGAGAACAGTTTGAATATGGAGGGTGACAAATGGAATGCGGGGAACGACCTTGACATGTATCGTCAGCGAGGAACAAGGCAGTGTATGGAAGTGAATTCCACCGTATTTCTGGCTTACCAGAGCAAGATAGGAGTTGCCATTTACGTGAAATATTCTCTACAGGTTCTAGATTGGGATGCCATTCTAGTTTATGGACTATGAACTGTAATTTCGCTGTGAGAGACGATCTTTCATTGCAGACTAAACGTTTCCGTTCGCGAGGAAACTTCCTGTAGGGACTTTTCGGGTGCGGAGAGGGCACACACTATACATTGAGGTGCAGACATTACAAGCGACGTCAGACCAAAGAGACAGCTCTGGAGAAAGCACGCAAGACGATATATCGCGCAGCCCGTTAGGTAGCACAGACGGACTTCTTCTCCCGAGAAACGTCGATGAACCGTGAAATCTGACAGACCTGCGACCCGGTCGCAGAAGGTCGCAGACGGATTGCGACCGGGTCGCAGAGGGTCGCAGAGAGCCGCCATCGACAGTTTACAGACAGTAATGATGCTACATCGGTCCCAGATGAAATAACACAATATATACCCAAGTTGTTGTCCTGACGGCCACGGAGGACGAGCTGTACGTGGTTCTTACCTAAGGGGTCGTCGTGAAGTTGTGTAGCCACAGGTCTATAGACGGGTCGCAGCAGCCGTGAGGGTTGAGACGCCGTGCTATACCTACCTGTGTGGAAAGCAAATTGGTGAGCTGACAAGTTAGGGTCAGGCTCCGACGACTGGGGGTGAAGAAGACGACGGGCTGCCACATCCGTGGGGAGGCTCCAACGACTGGGGGTATATATTGAGAGAGCGTTACAGCCGTGACGTTCCGATGACTGGGGGTGAAGAAGACGTCGGGCTGCCACATCCGTGGAGAGGCTCCAACGACTGGGTGTCGTATATTGGGGGAGAGCGTTACAGCCGTAACGTTCCAACGACGGAAGAAGAGAAGGGCCAGCAGCCAGGCCGCCCTTATACCCAAAAGAGGAGGGCCAGCAACCAGGCCGCCCTTATCGCGTACCCATACATATTTAAAGCATAACTGTAACTGTAAAATTATATGCACACACTCTTATATTATTTGTATATAACATCAAAATTATATGCACACACTCTTATATTATTTGTGTATAACATCAAGGTTATATGCACACACTCCCTTATATTATTTGTATATAACATCAAGTTTATTTGCATACACTCTCCTAGTGTCTGTACATATATGTAAATATTAGTCTACTGCATAACGTTACATCTCCTTAGACATTCTGTCCAAGCCACGCGGTTCTACGCTATTATCTATCATCGCGTATACTATTTGTGCAGAATATACCATAATAGACCTTTACATCAGCGTCCGTCATCCTTGTAGGGTTGTGATCATCTCTTCGATCCCCGGATCTCTACTAGTGAAGGGGTTAACTACGGTGATGGCCAGAATGCCAGTGGGGAATCCCGGTTATTGATTCGTTTTTACGTAAACACCACGACTGGTCCTGCTCGTACACGTTACATACACATTATTTCTCCAATCTTACTGCAAATATCAAGTGATTTAGACGAACCTTTGCATTTCACGGCAGGGATTCTTTCCTCAATTTCAAGAAAAAATCAAATCTCGTTGATATACACTCTTAACATAATTCAGGGATTTGTTCCAGGTTTTGTTCAGGCCATTTGACGACAATGTGTTTCAAGGAGGAAAATAAGCAGAATTTTTTCTTGAAATTGAGGAAAGAATCTCTGCAGTTAAGGATGTCCGCTGGTGGTAAATCAAAGTAATTAACTTTTGGAATAATGTGTGTTGTTGCATTCATAATTGTGTAATATGAGGAAAAACAAAGAAAAAAATATAGGTTGCTGTGCATTTTTTAGCTGTAGGCAACATTAAGTGAACTGCCCTATGCTCAATTTGATAACCTAGAAAGCATAGGGAATAGCCCTGGTTTTGAAGCATATTCATGAAAAATTCATATAAATAGTATTTAACTTTTTCTTATATTCTAACTGTTTGCAGATAATCACAATGTCTATCAAAATTTAGCAAATTGGATGGATGTTGCTGTGCAAAATTCTCGGTTAGAAGGCTTTTAAAGGAAATCCCCATCTCTTAACCTAGGGAAGGGAGATAACCCAACAGAAAAACAGGCAAAATGGCTGCCAAAGTCAAAAACCACCAGCGGACATCCTTAAGAGCAACCTACCCGAACTCCAGTTCAATTGTCGTCAAACGACTATAGTACGATCGTGGAAAGCTCTTTTTGAGAGCTGTAGGACTACATGTATCTCTCTCCGCTAAATTGATAGCTAAAAGATCTACACTAGTAGTAGTGTCTAAGCATTTCGAGTCCCCTTTTCCAGGGAGGTAACTCTTGGTCCCCTTTTTCTGCCAGGGGGCGCCACCAGTCCCGTGTGACGTCACTTCCGGTCTGGGTGAATGGAGCGTGACCTGTGAACTGTGTGACGTCACTTCCGGTCTGGGTGAATGGCACGTGACCTGTGAACATGATAGGATATGTGTACTGTCCTGTCTGTGGGGACTCAATGTCGTTCATCTCCGTGTCTTTTCGGTGAGAGGAGCATGTACTGGGGTTTTTCCCACAATGTCGTTCACCTCTCGATCAGGTCCGTGTCTTTTCGGGGAGGTCCGTGGGAACATGATAGGAGGTTGCAACATTGTTGCACGTTCGCTACAATGTTGCGAAGATGTCACGGAGATCACCGAAGAGACACGGAGGTGCCCGAAGAGACACGGAGATCCCCGAAGGGGGCGAGAGGGGTCCCTAGTGTACCGATGGGGTCGTATGAGGTATCCATGTGAAGCATTCGTGAAGGGGCATCTGATGGGGTGGGTGTGGGGTTGAAATATCGTCATTCTGCGCATGCGCGGTAGACCAAGTGTATGGAAATAGACGTTTTGGGGCCTAGGGGAGCCCCTAGTGGTCCGATGGAGTCCAGTGAGGTATCAATGTGAAGCCTATGTGAGGGGGTATCCGAGGGGCTGGGTGTGGTGTTGGAATATGGTCATTCTGCGCATGAGCGGTAGACCAAGGGTATGGAATAGCCGTTTTGGGATCTAGGGGAGCCACTAGTGGGTCGATGGAGTTGAGTGAGGTATCAATTTGAAGCATTCGTGAAGGCGCATCCGACGGGCTGGTGTGGGGTTGAAATATCGTCATTCTGCGCATGCGCGGTAGACCAAGGGTATGGAAATAGCCGTTTTGGGGTCTAGGTGGGTCCCTAATGGACCGATGGGGTCGAGTGAGGTATCCATGTGAAGCCTATGTGAGGGGGCATCCCACTGGATGGATGTGGTGTCGGAATATCGTCATTCTGCGCATGCGCAATAGACAAAAGGTATGAAAATAGACGTTTTGGGATGTAGGTGAGCCACTAATGAGCCGATGGAGTTGAGTGAGGTATCAATGTGAAGCATAGGTGAGGGGGCATCCGATTGGACTAGTGTCTCGGCCGTTGTCCACATTCTGCGCATGCGCAGACAGAGAATTCTGGGAAAAGGGTGTGGAAATAGACGTTTTAGGGTTTAGGTGAGCCCCTAATGATCCTATGGTGTCGTATGAGGTCTTATTTTGAAGCTGTCATGAGGGAGCATCCGCCTGGGCTAGTGTGTCGTTCGTTGTCAATAGTCTGCGCATGCGCAGTCTGGCCGTAGTATAGAAATAGACGTGTTGGGGTTTAGGTGGGCCCCTATTGGGCCGATGGGATCGAGGGAGGTATCCATGTGAAGCAGTCGTGAGGGAGTATCCGACGGGTTGGGTGTGACGTGGAACTGACGTCATTCTGCGCATGCGCAGTAGAGAAAGTTTATGGAAATAGACAGTTTGGCGCCGACAGGGGTCACTATGGGTCCGATGGAGTCGTATGAGGTCTTATGTTGAAGTTCTTGTGAAGCAGCATCCGATTGGACTCAGGGTTCGTCCGTGTTCAAGGCTCTGCGCATGCGCAGTCTGGTCGTAATATAGAAAGCAGGCATGTTGGGGGATGCGTGGGGGTGTGTGTATGACCCACTACTAGAGGTCCCTGGTTGGGGTTGTGTGGTGGTGTGGGTTCTGCGCACAGACGTCACTTTCGGGTTTCACTAAAACTACCTTCGAACACAGAAGAGTTCCAATGTTCCCCTTAGACGTAGGGGTCCGGATGTTCAACCGCCGGGGTTTTTTCCGGCCCGGCCCGGCCCGGCCCGGCACCGCTCCGCCCCGGGCCGGCCCCGCTCCGCCCCGGCCCGGCCGCAGCGCGCGCGGGTTACACCGGCCGCAGCGAGCGCGCGCGCCTTATCCGGCCGCACGCCTGCGCGGGTGAAGTTCGGATTATGCTAGGCCACTGATGGGCTACTTTCTCCACGGTGTTCGAAGCCAGTTTCACCGAATGCCCACATTTCTGTTATAGCTTTCATGCATTATGCTCATAAAGAAAACACACAAGACAGGGGTTTTTTTTGGGTGAGATCTCATTTTTTTATTCAGTGAACAACAACAACGTGAGAACAACCACGTGAAAACTGAAGCCCAGAACAAAGGGCTTGTACATTGAAAGAACTGAAGCCCAGAACAGGGGTCTTGTAAACTTAAGCCCAGAACAGGGGGGCTTGTACATTGAAAGAACTTAAGCCCAGAACGGGGCTTGTACATTGAAATGATCGGCGGCCCAGTCATATACGAGTACATCGCGGTCCTCGGCCTTGGGGTACTCGTCAAACATCTGTACGATGGTAGATAAGGGTCTTCCCCGACATCGATGGTACAGGTAAAACAAGCAATATTGTCCGCACACGCTACTGGTCAGGCTTTGCAAAGTTTGACTGTTCCAACACCACGTCTCTGTGCCTTGATCCATGAAGTCTGTTAAATCGGGATGGAGGGGTGGCAGGCCGTAAGGGTCAAAATATTCGCCCTGCTGTTCTGTCAAGTACACGCCCACCCAATGTTCACCGGGCCGATCCATCGGGTCCGTGTTGAGAACGTAAGCAGCAGGATACATACGGTCTAATGGGAACACATCTCGGGCGAACACCCCTTGAAAGACCATATGTGTCTCTGGGTCATTCTCCAGCACGGTGGTTATCTGGTCTGTATCCATATTAGGTGGAGAAGTCACACAGGACGTTGCGCGCTTTGTCCACTTGAATGATGTTGTCAAACTCGGCGTAGCAGATCACATTGACGGTGCTCCGGAGGGCTCGTGCAAAGTGGATTTCCAACCGTATATTGCCTTGCTTGGCGATGGTCGTTCTCTAAGGTGGGGGTCAGATCGAAACAGAACAACGTGTATCCGTTCGCGTAGTCCTCTCGACTGATCATATTCCCTTCGTCCTGGTTGATTTGACCGGTGGCTGTAAACAGGCTCTGATAGGCTCGAATGAAATTCCTGCGCCCAAAGTTCAGTGTTAAGGCCGTGGCTGGCACCTGTTGTCCATCCACATGCAGGGCCACAAAATTGATGCCGAAATGTTGAAAGTCAAACGGATTCTCTGGGTAGGCTCCGCTGAAACTGGTATTTTCCACACAGGCCAGGATCAATCGCTTGGGTAGTTTCCCCAGGAACAGATTTTCTTTGTTGGCGCTCATATTTCCAGCAGACACAGAGAACACTTTGGTTTGCACACGTCGGATAGGGTACTGGGCTGGTTTTATTTCCAAGGCTTTGAGGTGTCCCAATTGAACGGCTGGATTCGGTTTCACTTTTCGGACATACAGGACTGCGTCTTGGATGGCAATCTTATAGTCAGCTGCATGCCCGTCTACGTTAGTGGCCATCAAGGCGAAGGTCGGAGGCGCCCGTATCAGTCGGATTTTGATGGGGATCTTGTTCAACAGGTACCGGTCTTGCATGAACATGTCTACGTGCAGTCGACCCATGAGATCCACCGCGACGCCGTTCGCGGTCAAAAGCCTTCCGTTTGTTATATCCCACATTGTCGTTCTCTACGCCCATGTGCTGGGCTGTGTCCTGGTAGAATAAAGCGGCTGTTAGTTGAGATTGTTTAGCCTCTCGCCCATGCGACAACAGCGTCTCGATGTAGGCTCGATAGGGGTACGTGTTGGTCGAGTCACTGATGAGTTTGTCGCTGAGAAATATATCCACCTGTTGAAACATCGAGTGCAGCCAGAGATTCGTCGGGCCCACCGTTGCTTGTTCAACGATTCTGGAGCCATCTCCATTGACGATGTTGGCTTTCACATACAACTATGTATGGGCTAAATCCACATAGGCCGTATCCGCATTACTGATGGTGAACTGGATGGGCCCTGTTGCGTTGATGCTGGACAGCGGGAGATGCTCCACCCATAATCCTTGTTCGGCACTGGTCTGTGTCCACAAATCAAATTCACTGTTGGTGGAGGGGCAGGACTCTGCGTGGATCAAGGACATCTTTTAAGAAAAGATATCCTGGGTCTTCGACGTGCGCCGTCGCTGGGTCGGTCGTCGACTGGTGCGTGGTCTCGGTGGTGCAGGTCTTTTATTCCCTACGGTGCGTTGTGCATTGGCCACCAAGACGCCTCCTGCTTCTTTGGCCCGCCGTTTCAAGGCTTCTTTGGGTGCCGTACCCCCAAGACATCACCGGCGACTTGCAGTCCACTGCGTACCGCTTGTTTGCCGATTGCTTTCACCCCACGCGTCACCAAGGGCAGGAACGTTTTGACGATGCTCCCGAGTATGTTCCCCAGTCCATGTCCTCGTTGCATGCTTGCACCACTAAAAACCGGAAGGCCACCGCCGGCCTGTTGGGCATAATAGTCCATATAGCTGCGTGCATCGCACTCGTAAGGCACCTTCATTATACAAAGTGGGGAGCACGTGCTTGTCGAAAATGAAGTGTCAGCACCACTTTCCCCCGTTCGAATGCCACCGGTCGTCCCGTGTCATCTCTTATATCCACCGTGATAGTGTTGATGTCGGTTTGTCTTACGGGTAGGTAGAGCATGTGGGTGAAACTGTGCGTGACTTGATCTCCATACAACTTTTTAATGGGCACCATCCGTAACAGAGGTGTGTTGATAGCGCCCACGATGTGGTTGTCCACCACATCCGAGTAGACGTAGAGTCCGTACATACCCGACTTCATATCCATCGGGATCTCGCCTTGGTGGGCGGTGGGACCAGCGAACGTCCGTATATCGAAACACAGCATTTGCTGTAGGATAGGACTCAGTACGACACTCGCGTTGGCGGTGACGATAAGCTGTGCCTTGTCGTGTGCGTTGTAATCAAAGTCCACGTGATTCTTGAACGGAAAGGATTTGATGGGTTTTGAAGTATTCGTGACCTCCCGTAGAGCCTTATAATGCAACAGTCTTGACAGCCCACCGATGAACGCCTTGGGAGTATCGTATTGGCCTTCGGGGAGGGTGAGTCGGGTGTCTTTTCCTTCGTAGGTCACCTCGTACCACACTTCATTGGCTCGCACGTTGTACCACGAGTAAGGGTATTGGATATCCACGAGGCCACATTCCCAGCGCCCAGGTAAATGCAACGGTTGCGGTAACTGGGTCACGTACTTGGCCAAGGTGTTGTCAGGAAAGACATCCAGCGAACTGTTACTGGGTAGGGTGAGGTAAAACATGGCGACTGAGCTGTCCGGCTGCTGCTGTTGGTTTTAATAGGTGTTCCAGGCCTTGGGCGGTTGTGTCCGGCGTCGTGTTCGTCGCGTTGACTTGCTACGTGTCACGGCTCTGGAGATGTGGGGTGTCCTGATCAAGGATGGTTTTTTAAAGGTCTGAAAAGAAGGTGCCCGTTGTGGTGGTGGTGTTTTGGGGGGTCACTCCGGTTCCCATTCGGATTCCCAAGAAGGTAGTGGGCCACTCGGTGATTGCTGGGTTCGCTGCATAAAGGCACAGCGGTGGGGTTCCCCACCAATTCCTGTGGTACATGCATGTCTTTCAAGCCTTGAGCGAAGACCTCCTCCCATCCTCGAGGATCCGTGTGCGACCTGCGTTTACGCATCAGGTCATTCACTAAATCCGTCATGTGGGTCCCGGGGACCACCTGATTCTGTACCATCATTCCAAGTCATGTTAGGATTCTGTTTCATCTGTTGTAATACCAGTCCAGCTTGTTTCTTGAACGATGCAGGTACACTCTTCAGCACTTCGTCTTCCACCCACTGTGGGGCTGTGGGTGGTACCCCTGGTAATGGCGGCTGTTGGAGCGGTGCTGAGGTCGGCGGTGTGTCACGTGGTGGTGGTGGTGGTGGTGGTGGGGTAGAGAGGGGTTTGTATTGGTCAATGAACGTCATGTACCGTTGAAGCGTCTCATTGTACCGTTGTACTTTCTCACTGTCGCTTAACCCCGGTCTCTGTAAGATCTGTTGCATCTCTCCATCGAGGGTGTTTATGGTCTTCACCGTAGGTGGGACAGGATAGGACGATTGGAGGTTTTGAAGGAACCGTGGTTCGACGAGGGCCATTTTTTCGTGTGGTTCATTGTCGGCCGAAGAGTCCACCCAATACTGGACCCAACATCGAAGCGGCCAACGGTGCTAAGATGGCCCCGAGAAAGCCGCCTTTCTGTAACACCTTTTTCTTTTGTGTTTGAGGGATCCGCTTCTGGACTAGGGTTCGGAGACCTGTCTTATGCTTGACCAACTTGGTCTTCTGAGCCGGAGTCAGTGGTACGTTGCCTTTTAACAGGTTGTACCTCTCGCACAGACAGCATACAAGGTCAGGGCCCGCACCGCGTACAATGGTTCGGACCAACTCGGGTGGGGCCGTCTTCAATACACGGAGCGTCGGAGCGTGCTTCCGTATTCGCGCGGACATCATGTACAACTAATGCTAGAACCCACAACTCTGCTCTTTTTATCTACTTCAGAGAACATAGACAAAGTCAACCATGCTGTGGTATTCATTCTTTTTATTATCCCCATTATCAAACACGCACACCCCAGCTGGGGGCGCCACTGTGGGTGCGTTTACATTATTTTTGCATGTACACGTGATGGGTCTCTCCGGGAAAGATGCCGGTCCGTAGTCGAAGGTGCTCGGGAGTGGCTTGAGGTCGAAGAGCATATACCCGTGATGAGGGGTTGTCGCATCTTTAAAGGCTTCCAACGCAAACGGTGTGCGGCCGGGATACATCTGTCTCGCCAGGTGCAGCAATTGAGTGGTATCTCTCGGGTTTTTGAAGACCACCAGGTAGTGGGCATTTAAGCTGATGTTCCGATGTTCTTTGTTTTTACTGAACAGATTCTACACAATGTAGATGATGCTGAGCCGTCGATGGTGGCTGCCTTTGGTAAAGAGTTGGGTGACCCGCGCATCCGTCTCCGCCATGAGATCAACCAGAACCACCAAGGTGTCGGGTTCCAAATCGGCCAGGTTGGGTAGGCCTTCCACGAACGTGATGTAGGGCATTGCTGCATACGCTGCCTGCCATTCTCCGTAACACCACACGACTCGGGCAATGGGTGGGGTGATCATGCTGTCGGCGTGTTGAAGGAGCTTCCTGACGAAGTGGGTTTTGCCGGAGCCCGTCGGTCCTGCGATGACGCAAGTGAAGGGATGCTGCCACCGAGGGTCCATGGTTGGAGGTGTATCCGCTGTCGTGGTAACCCGCTCTTGTAAATTTAGTACGAGTGAACTGGAGTGGTGGTGGTGGGTACAACGTCGGTCGTCGTTGTCTGTTCACTGTGAGGGATGAAATCCGGTGGGTTTTCAGACGTAGTGGGTGTACTTGGTGTAGGTGTGGAGCTTGGTGTGGAGCTCGACGTGGCTTGTACACTGGGTGTGGTGGTGACTGGGCTCGATACGGGGTTGACTGGTGCTATCTGTAGACCGGTTTCACTGGTGGCTGGTGTTCTCAGTTGGTTAAGTAACGTGCTGACATAGGCTACGTCGTAAAACACACCTCCGTACAACACACTCAGCAGAGTTAGCAGTATCACCACAAAGCCCACTTGCGCTTTGCGCGTTTTGGGAGACGCTGTGTTCAGAGGCAGCTGCTGTTTGTCCATAGCACTGTGGTCGGACGTGGAATGAAGGATGACGGCTGTGGTGTCTGGCTTTATAGTCGTTTCACCTGGTTGGCAGCGACCCAGGAATAGAAGAAACTGGGCCAGCCTTGCCATTTGACGAAATGAAACAGTTTGCCACGTCGACGTTCCGTTTTCAAAATCTACTCCACCGTGTAGTAGTCTTGCTGTCTTCCAGTTCATAGACTCGCTGCTGTCGGGGTAGGCGCCGTTTAATCAGGAAGTGCTCATCGCTCCAGTTGGGCAAGTAACTTTTCTCGAACTTGCCCTTGACTTTACTGATCCGTACAGGGTCCCCGACCTTGAACATCTCCTTCGGTGCTCGTTGCGATTGTATGGGGTACAAGACACGCCGGACTTGGGCTTCATTGCGTTGGGTCACGGTAATGGTGGCTCTCTCTACTCCGGTGATAGGCTCGATTGTAAACGACTCAAGTTTCGAGAACATCGATGTACCGGCCTTGTATTCTTATAGGGTATAAACATTTGAAAATAGACACGGCCTTTGAATGTCCTGTTGAACCCTTCCATGACGGAAGCCTTGGTCCCGTTGTAATGTATGGAAGAAAACACCTCTTCGTGGCTTCTCAAGAAACCGTTTTCTTTGAACGGTCTGTTGAGGAATTTGGTGCCTTCTCGTCGGTTTGCAAATACAAAAGGTTTGCGCCCGCCCTGAAGCATGCTCCGGCTGCCAGAGATTCGCCCTGCTTTCGTCCGGATGGGTACCACCCACGCATACTTGGATAGGATATCGATGCACGTCAAGATATACCGATTCCCATCGTTGTGTTTGGCAAAGGCGCCCATATCGACCAAATCCGCTTGCCACTGGGCATCTATTCCTCCCACGATGACCCGGTTCCGTAGAAAATGGCGACGGACAGATCAATGTAAGGTATAGGTGTCCTGTTTTTTTAACCAATCTCGGACTTGGGCACGTTGTATCCCCTGGGGTTTGGCCGCTCGATAGAGAGCCGACAATGCACTATAGGCCGCCGGACTGTCAGGACTGTAGTATAAGTTATCCAACACCTTCTCCCAGCGCTTCATGGTGACAAATGATGATGGACCCTGGCTCTATCGTTTATTTATAACGGGTATATCTTGGGCCGGAGTTTCTTTCTGATTTTCTTCGTTGGCTTCTGCCAGCACAGTGTCCATGGTAAATGACCAGTCCAACTCGTCTGATGACCGCTTGATAAGCACTTGATCCACATCTACCACGGCATCTTCCAATGCAGACCATAGATCAGGGTGAAGGGTAAAATGCACTGTACCCCCATCTAGCCGAGCCAATTGAGCAAAGAAAGGGCCGCGTCGGATGTACACATCGTGACACAAGTGGATGAGGTCGCCGTCCAGTTCACCAGACAACACCCGTTTGAATTTGGTCCAGCCCTCCCGGGACAGACGAATGTGGGCCGGGCACGGTTGTGTAGGGTCCGCATCACAGATGTCTCCCACCTCCTCCATGATATCGACCGTATCTGCATAAACGTGCAGGAAAACCTCGGGGGTGAAGCTGAGATACGCCAGTATTATATGCTCCGTCATGGTCAGTACGTGAATGGTACCAGATTTGCCTGTCTCTCGTATTTATAGGGAGAACCCCGTGAGATCAAAGGATCGGCTGGTCATATCACTGGGCTGACTGAGTCTAGCCGGATAATCAATGGCATCATCGTCTGGTTTATTGCTAGGTTTGGTAATTTGTTCATTGGGTTCTACCGCCGCTTCACTCAGGGCACGAGCCCACTCCAATTGAACAGCTGACCGCTCGTCCGGTGTAAACAGCTGGTCCACAATAGGCACCACTTTCTCGAAGGCTGTCCACAGATCGGGGTCTAGGGTGAAGCCTCGCGTAGGGTCTTGGTAACGACCCAGGCGTGGGAAGAAAGGTCCACGGTATACGTAGATGGCATTGTCTATGTGGATGAGGTGTCCGTCGAGCTCACCGCTCAACACCCGTTTAAATTTGGTCCAGCCGTCACGGTGTAGTGTAACCGTATTCGATACGGTCTCAGCGCGCGACCAGCAAACATCTCCACGGTCTTCCACGAGGGTGACTTTATCTTCATAGACGTGTAACCCCACCCGGGGTGTAAGGGGAAGGATGGCTCGTAGAACTGGTGACATGGTTGACCCAATGGCGATCGTTGAATGACGCACACTGTGTCTGACCCTCGTATTTATAGTCAGGTCCCACTGTCAATGCCACAGCGCCAGGGTCAATAGGGCACAGACCATGACTAGGCCAACCAGCCGTCGCTGGTTCCGGCGTGAGCGCTCGTGGTCCATAGCCCGAGCATCAAGGATGGCTGTCATAGTCCAGTAGTGGTGAGTGATGGCACACCTCTCCATCGTGTGCACTCTGTCGAGGACCGCTTCTGTGAACTCGTTCAGGATCTGGCGTCGCCCCTCGTTGTCGTCGCCATCTGAAAACATGGACCGAACCACTGCTCGGTAACCCGTGAGCGAATTAACCACGGTGGCATGCTGTAAAATGCGAGTCGCATAGGGCTGGATCTCCGTCATGGCTCTGTAACCGTAGAAATGAAAGTGTGGGATCCAGAGGGACGTGTTTTATAGACCATGTCACACATGCGCGCATAGACGTAGCTCTACGGGTGTAGTCCGTGATACGTACTATTCTGATTGGTTATGTGGCTCCTATAGAGATAGTACCTTATCGACAATGGGGACTACTTGTTCCAAAGCCGTCCATAGATCCGGGTCCAGGGTAAAACCACCGTCGTTCAGACAGAGGAGTCGAGCGAAAAAGGGACCGCAGAAAATGTAGACGTCGTCACACAGGTGAATGCTATCACCGTGCAGGTCACCCAACAACACCCGTTTCAAGGTAGTCCATCCTTCCGGTGACAAAGAGACGTGCGCTTTGGGTTCAGACGTACACCAACACCTAAGTCCGCTATCGATGAGGTCCACTCGTTTGGGGTACAACAATAGGGTGCAGCCAGGTGTAAGCCTCCGGGTAGCCACAGTCCCTTCTTTCACCTCGGGGTGTAGTAAGTCATCCACCTCGGGGAGTACATCTTTCAGTGCCATCCATAAGGGTGGACAGAGTGTGATATAGGTACCTCCACTCTGTTCCAACCGGGGAAAAAGGGAATCCTCTCCAGCAGTGCGTATGTGCACACCGACTTCCACGTGCATGAAATCCCTTTCGGGCTCTTTTCCCTGTAACAATCGTGTCAATAGAGTCCAGCCTGATAGCGATAACAAAATCTTCACCTTCTGCGGTGCGTCTTGGACCAGCTCCAGGTGATCGTCATTGACGATGAGGTAGACGTCGGACGTCAGTTGGAATAACGCAAGCTCTGTTCCGCTCGCTGCCATGGTGGGGAATGAAAAGCAAACGGTTAGAGAGGTGGCTTTATAGTGTACCTGTTGGGTAGGGTTTTATACACCGTGTGAGTCATGGGCACTTGTTATACTCGCTTGCGCCATAAGGTCAATAAGGTTAGAAATGCGCTTTTCCTACTACGCCCTGTGACGGCCCTTCGTGAAGGTCCGTGATTGTTCGGTAGTGTAATGTTATTTTGTATAGGATTTCATTTAACATGAGATTTCACTAGTCAAAGCTTAAGCACAAAATAAGGATAAATAGGCCAATGAATGCAGCGATGCCCTAAATATTCCCACTTTTATACACCTACATAGAAGTACCCGGATGTAGGCGCGGGCGTAGGCGAAAGCATCCTAGTACCCGGATGTAGGCGCAGCCGTGAGCGAAATTCTAGTACCCGTCCATTGGTTCTTTTATCGATCGCTCATTGGCTCTTTTTCTCGACCGCTGATTGGTCCAAATGGAACTGCCCATCCTTCCCCGGTTAATTTACAATCTCCTTTTTTGGGTTCAAGCTCTGTATATCGATGCCGCAACATTGTTGCCGAACCTTGCCGAAAGGGAGACCTTTGACCTTTTGACCTGGATGTGACCTTTGACCTTTTGACCCGACATTCATCCGCGCACTTCCGGTGATGCCGCGCACTTCCGGATAACCCGCGCGCGCGCGCTGCGGCCGGATAACCCGCGCGCGCTGCGGGGCCGGGCCGGGTCCTACCTCTAAGGGGAACATTGGAACTCTTCTGTGTTCGAAGGTAATTTTAGTGAAACCCGAAAGTGACGTCTGTGCGCAGAACCCACACCACCACCCAACCCCAACCAGGGATCCCTAGTGGTGGGTCACACACACACACCCACGCATCCCCCAACATGCCTGCTTTCTATACTACGACCAGACTGCGCATGCGCAGACCCTTGAACACGGACGAACCCTGAGTCCAATCGGATGCTGCTTCACAAGAGCTTCAACATAAGACCTCATACGACTCCATCGGACCCATAGTGACCCCTGCCGGCGCCAAAATGTCTATTTCCATACATTTTCTCTACTGCGCATGCGCAGAATGACGTCAGTTCCACGTCACACCCACCCCGTCGGATACTCCCTCACGACTGCTTCACATGGATACCTCACTCGATCCCATCGGCCCAATAGGGGCCCACCCAAACCCCAACACGTCAATTTCTATACTACGGCCAGACTGCGCATGCGCAGACTATTGACAACGAACGACACACTAGCCCAGGCGGATGCTCCCTCATGACAGCTTCAAAATAAGATCTCATACGACACCATAGGATCATTAGGGGCTCACCTAAACCCTAAAACGTCTATTTCCACACCCTTTTCCCAGAATTCCCTGTCTGCGCATGCGCAGAATGTGGACAACGGCCGAGACACTAGTCCAATCGGATGCCCCCTCACCTATGCTTCACATTGATACCTCAATCAACTCCATCGGCTCATTAGTGGCTCACCTACATCCCAAAACGTCTATTTTCATACACTTTGTCTATTGCGCATGCGCAGAATAACGATATTCCGACCCCACATCCACCCAGTGGGATGCCCCCTCACATAGGCTTCACATGGATACCTCACTCGACCCCATCGGTCCATTAGGGACCCACCTAGACCCCAAAACGGCTATTTCCATACACTTGGTCTACCGCGCATGCGCAGAATGACGATATTTCAACCCCACACCCAGCCCGTCGGATGCGCCTTCACGAATGCTTCACATTGAGACCTCATACGACCCCATCGACCCACTAGTGGCTCCCCTAGATCCCAAAACGGCTATTCCATACACTTGGTCTACCGCGCATGCGCAGAATGACCATATTCCAACCCCACACCCAGCCCCTCGGGTGCCCCCTCACATAGGCTTCACATTGATACCTCACTGGACTCCATCGGACCACTAGGGGCTCCCCTAGACCTCAAAACGTCTATTTCCATACCCTTGGTCTACCGCGCATGCGCAGAATGACGATATTTCAACCCCACACCCACCCCATCAGATGCCCCTTCGCGAATGCTTCACATTGATACCTCATACGACCCCATCGGTACACTAGGGACCCCTCTCGCCCCCTTCGGGGATCTCCGTGTCTCTTCGGGCACCTCCGTGTCTTTTCGGTGATCTCCGTGACATCTTCGCAACATTGTAGCGAACGTGCAACAATGTTGCAATCTCCTATCATGTTCCCACGGACCTCACCGAAAAGACACGGACCTGACCGAGAGGTGAACGACATTGTGGGAAAACCCCCAGTACATGCTCCTCTCACCGAAAAGACACGGAGATGAACGACATTGAGTCCCCACAGACAGGTCAGTACATATCCTATCATGTTCACAGGTCACGCCCCATTCACCCAGACCGGAAGTGACGTCATACAGTTCACAGGTCACGCTCCATTCACCCAGACCGGAAGTGACGTCATACGGGACTGGTGGCGCCCCCTGGCAGAAAAAGGGGACCAAGAGTTACCTCCCTGGAAAAGGGGACTCGAAATGCTTAGACACTACTACTTACACTGCAATCTGCGCGACGTGACAGGCTGAGTACCGGTATATACACTGTTGGACAGCAGTAAATAAAAGGATATCTTCATCGGCCTGGTCAATGTGGTCACATAAGGAGGTATACTGTAAGGACATCTGAAAAATGAAAACACATAAAAGCACACATAAAAGCCACACACACACATACACGCGTAAATCCAATGGGAACAAAGAAATTCAAGACGATGTACGGATGTGGGGGTTGCGTATCTTTTGGAAGCGAAGATATAATGTGTACAGTGCAACAGAGCGAGTTGCAGACTTTGCCTGAGATAATTTCATAACATGTATCATTCCAAGCATGGACTAGCATTTAACACCATCTAAAAGCTATAAGATAATGCAGGATAATCATTATTCATTAACGCCGACATTACCTTCATCGATAGTCATTCATGAAATGGCGGTCTCACCATACGATCCACATCGCAATAGCTGCTCCCTAAGCATGCGCAGCTCGATTTTGTCCTAAAATACCGGAAGGCGACTCGAAGGGCGACGCGACGCGCGACGGGAAGGGCGACGTCGTGGGCGACGTCGCGTTTAAAAAGGGCGACGTTGCGTCGCATTCTATCTCTTAAGATTATAAAAATGCGACTCGATGCGCGACGGGAAGGGCGACGTCGCGGTCGACGTCGTGGGCGACGTCGCGTTTAAAAACGGCGACGTCCCGTCGCGTTCTATCTCTTAACATTATAAGAACCCGACGCGACGCGGGACGGGTAGGGCGACGTCGCCTTTCCCGTCGCCTGCGATGCGCGACGCAAAAATGGCCGAAATAGAACATCACAGATATTCGTGTGTTTTTATCCTTCTGCTCGATGCGTGTGGATTTGATAATAAAGCATCGGCAGCCTCGGTCTACCGTTTGATTCAAGATTCAGGAATTTATTGTACGAGACACTCAATGCTGAGCAGAGTACAACGAATGACATAACACTACCAACAATTAAATATTAAATTTGAACAATGAAGTATATACAAGAAAGGATAACGGTAAAAAAAGAAGTTTGCTGGTGTGGAGCAGTAATATAAGAAAAATAACGAAAAAACCTTCTCAACTTTCTACATCATTATATTCCGACTGCAGTTTCGAACGTAATGTTCTTTTCAAGGAATACTGTTTTCAAATGGCAGACTGGTATATATACAAATATATATACATTTAGCTATATCATGGTAAAGGGCGCTGTAAATGTATAGACTTACAAACAGGATTTTTTGTACACATGTACTACATGTACTCCCATTTGTTGAGAAGTCCCTCTCGCCTCCGTTTGCAACGTGCCAATATCAGTGCCCTTGTCAGCATGGTGTGTGTATATTTCACATAGTTTCGATTCCCGTGAAGGTGGATATCTATCCTTCACTGCGTGGTTTATATAGCGACTATCTGCAGCGGGAAGATCGTCTATATAGCGTTTGCTGAATGAGAAGGAACATGCTTTGAATTGATAAGTTTGTATAGCCGTATTTATGAGAGAATATATATAGGTCGGCCAAAAGGGATACACAATCAGTACCCATTGGAATACCTATATACCGTTGATATAATGTGTTGCCACATTTCACATAGATATTATTAATGAGAAATTCAAGCTATTCTTTAAACAAAGAAACAACCCAAAAATAGTATAAACTGTATGTAGAGCCTAAAGAATATATGGTTTCCAACATTAATACATTGGCGATCATTTTTTTTTGAACACAGATACTATTAATGAATTGAGACGGTTAATAATGTTCTGGTGGGGAATAGTAGCATAGGGAGTCGGGAATCCCATGTGGATGCATGTCTGTATGGGTAGGTGACCTTTAGCATCAAGTTTTTCCGTCAGACTTTTTTAGTTTTTCAATATTAACCTAAATTCAACGCCACAAGTTTTAGAAATAGCGGCGCAATACCACTCCCAAAATGCTTTTACCTTTTGAAGGGCCCTCGTCAACAGGGTTGAAAGAGCTTGGTGCTGCAGCTTCTAGAACCAGCTATGAATATAGCTTTGTATGATGGTTTATGCATTTTGATAGACCAGTATACTTTTGGTCGTTATGTCTTTTTATGTCGTTATGATTGGTTTGAAGACAAATACCTCTTTACTTGAGAAAGGTTTTGTGATTGTTAAATACATCTTCCAGAATAAATGCAGTTTGGGAGTAAGCAGACGTGTTTGATGCTGGTATGCTTGGGGGGGGGGACAAAATGGCTCCCCCTACCAAACTTTCTGGGCTATCTCCGGAACGATACAAATGAGAGCTTACACTCCGTGACTTTATAGTTTATCATATTGGGGTCAATTTGAGCCTATTTGCATAACCCCCCGAGCAAAGAATCATCGGCAAATTCAAGATGGCGGTCACGTTGGGTAACAAAATAATGTTTTCGTCATTTTTTCAAAATTTCTGCTTTTCCGCCAGCAAAAACTATTTTATTTCACATCACAGTAATATTTACTAATTTATCGCGCAGTTTTTGTGGAGAAATTACATAAATTAAAAATTCGAAAAATCTGACCGAAAAATCAACCAAAAAACGCAGTTTTGTAAATGACGTCACTGTGACGTCATCAAAGCGGCCATCTAGGATACTTTTACATTTACTGGTTGAGCTTGGCCCAAGGGCATAGTGTGGTAAGTTTCAGCGCCCTAGCTCAAGGGGTAAGAAAATAATTAGTGGAGGCCGAAATGGCACCTCCCCAGGCCTGGACAGGTCCCAAAAAGCCCAGGCCAGATAGGGTTAACCAGGAATGCTTCACTATGACGCCCAATTGGACTAATACTGGTCCACCTAGACCTCAAAATATTCATTCCATTACACTTTTTCTATTGAGCATGCGCAGATAGAGGGTATTTCTACGCCACACACATCCAGCTGGACGCTCCCCCACCAGTGCTTTACTATGACACCTCACACGACCCAACGTACCATTATGATTCCACTTAGACCACCATGCGTCATGAGAACTTTTCAACGGAAGTCAGCTCATGGCCTCAAGACCCCTCTCATCGTATTCTACAGCGCGAGATAGAAAAAACAAGATGCTACACTCCATACCGCAAAAAACAAGGAAGATATCATATAATACCCTATGAGGACCGCCCTCGCTGCATGTATCTAAAAGCTATATCTCACTTTACGTATGCTGCATATATCCATATATCGGACGTGACGTCACTTCCGCCACATGTCTCTCCACATTTTCCTCCACCGCAGAATTGACAAGAGATTTGTCCTTTCTATACTACTTACTATCTATTAGCCGCGTCCACGTGAGGTATTGATTTTCTAACTTGTTTGACCGTCTCTAAATTTAAACGCATATTACGTAAGACTAGCCAAAATACAGTATGCTGATGCGTCATATACGATATTAGATAGCGTGACTCAATGACTCACTTGAGTGCGTGGAGCATAGTATGAAGTTCAAACACTGTAAACATCATACGATGAAATAATATACTTCATGAAAAGATATTCTGGCACGAAAGTCCCATTTATGTTGATGTTAACAACCAACGGTGGCCATATAAACTTGAGTTGAAGTCAGTGCATTGGAAGGAATAGATTAGAATTGATAGATCTTGAGTCCACTTTTTCAGAGGTCAAATTATGGGAGATCAGAAATATCAATATAGCCACCAGCAGGCTTTACGTTCTTCAACACAACATTTTAGTGTATTGAAAGAGGACGATATGATACAACGAAAATGGAAGAAAAAATAGCGTGGAACTTCTCAGCTCGGTAAACATATTATCAATATTCTGTACTCCATCCCTTGTTGTGTTATTAGGTTTTCATAAGTTAAATACAAGAGGAGACTTTTATGTGTGGTACAAACTTGACAAGGACACATTTAAGCTAGAGACTGTTTTACTAATATGTTTTGCATACTTCCCACCGGAAGGATCACGTCAATACGAATTACTTCAAGGATCTATTTTTGATCATTTGCAAGCAGACATTATTAAATATAATAACGGTGGGTTTAAAACTTTGATTCTGGGGGACTTGAATTCAAGAACTGGGGAACGTAATGTATATAGATCAGATTCAGAAATTGAGCGTGTGTCGGTGGACAAACGTGTGAATAATTTTGGTAACAATTTATTAGAGTTGTGTAAAGTAACAGGCGTGCGAATAGGAAATGGTAGAATAGGTAAGGATCGAGGATCAGGGAAGTTTACTTATGCTGGGAGTGAGGGCTAGAACTAAATATGAACGGAAAAAAAAACAGGTTAGAGACCTATCCTGTGAGATTACAAGAATACGTAATCAAGAGGTAATTTGTAGAATCGAGCGGGAAGGTAAGGAAGGGAGTAGAACATTTTGGAGGTTTGTGAATGAAGGGAATAAGCCGGTGGTAACAGTGGCATTAAAAACAACTCAAGGGGTGACAACGACCAAGGCATATATTAAGGAAATGGTGGAAACAAACTGGGAGGAGGTGAGCAGGGAGCATGAACATAGAGCAGCAGATGAAGTTATATTAGAGAATATAAGACAGGAAGAGAAAAAATGTTTGAACGATGAACATATAGAGATGGAATCCATTCTAGCTGAACCTGAAATAGAGGAATTAGAGATGATTATCAAACAGCTAAAGCGATCAAAAGCTATGGGAATGGATAACATCCCAAATGAGTTTCTGAAAGAGGGTGGTGAGCGGTTAGTAGAATGTCTCTATATACTTCTATGTAGAATATTTTATTGGGGAAAATGAAGAGAAATGGGTGAAATAATTGGTGAATATATAGAGATGATTAAGAGAAATATAGGTAAGACTGGGGACCTGATCAAGGTTAGATGATATGGATACAGATGTAAAGAAGATATAATGGAGAATTACGGATGGCTATGCGTCATTGATATGAGGGAGCATGTGTAGGTCGGTGTGGGGGGACGCGTTGTACGGCATACTCTGTATAAGGGAAAAATAGTGGGATATTGCATTGAGGAAAATGAGAAATACTGGGTGAAATTTCTATGGCACTGGATTTATGATTTCGGGAAATAGGCAAAATGACGGGAAATATTGGGGTATTTTATTGGGGAAAATGAAGAGAAATGGGTGAAATAATTGGTGAATCTTTTTGTTACGTTTAGTTGACGTAACAGAGGGAAGACTGGGGACCTGATCAAGGTTAGATGATATGGATATATATGCAAAGAAGATATAATGGGGAATTACCGATGGCTATGCGTCATTGGCATGAGGGAGCATGTGTAGGGCGGTGTGGGGGAACGCCTTGCACGGCATACTCTGTATGGGACCGGATCAAAATTAGATGATGTGGATACAGATGTAAAGAAGATATAATGGAGAATTACCGATGGCTATGCGTCATTGGTAGGAGGGAGCATGTGTAGGGCGGTGTGCACGTGGCGGAACGGGTTGCACGGCATACTCTGTATGACCTGTGCTCATTGTAATACGATGGAGTGCCCAATCAAACCAACCCAAACCAAACCAAACTATATTCTGACAGCGGCCGATATACCGTTTGCGAAGTGCAAAACGAGAAAACTGACTGTTGTGAATGTAAGCTTTGCTGAAGGCTAAGAAGGCTAAACGTGATATTTCATTTCCGGAATATATATCAGTTTCATTTTTTTTTTCTAGTCAGTATTATACCATGGCCACGTTTTAATTTCCAGAATGATGCATGATATGACAAAAGAGATGATTACAATTTCGACATCGTAAACTATCCCTTTCTGGACAGTAATATTCCAGTGGGACCTGCATATGGCGTATACATATCACGCCTAGTAGCATTTGCTAGATCCTGTGTTAAATGTGACGATTTTAATCAACATCACAAAACATTGTTGCAGAAACTTATAAAACAAGGCTACACCACCAAGCGCCTCCACTCAAAGTTTCTCAAATTTCGCGATACATATCGCATGCTGATAGCAAAATACGAGCGTAGCGTGCAAGATCTCTGGCGTTACGTTTCGTAACTTGTGTCTAATTCTGCTTAACCCGGGGCTAGGGGCCGTATGAACCCATGTACTTCAAGATCCTCATGGTACTCATATGAACAGCCACAATCAAAGCGTGACTGAGATACATCATTCTTTAGATGACGAATTTACAACGAATATTATGGATTAAGAATACTGATCAGCGATATGGATTTCATATTTTTTGGAACATCATGATGTCCTGTCGGCATCATTGAAAACTGTTGACCGCTTCTCTCTTGCAGGAAACAAGCCTATGTTTATGTATACTATGATTGTCTTTTTATACGCCCGCCAAAAAGGCGGACGTATTATGTGATGGCGGTTTCCGTCCGTCTGTCCGTCCATCCGTCTGTCCGTCCATCCGCCCGTCTGTCCGTCCCCCGTGTCCGGTCTATATCTGGAACAGTTTTCTATTTACAGTTCCAATTATTGGTGAGTGGATACCCTACGGAGAGACGATGTGTCGCGTACAAAAATGAAGGTCGCGGTCAGAGGTCAAAGGTCACTGGCCTGAAAAACAGGAAATCAGTGAAGTGTTCGTGTCCGGTCTATATCTCTGGATGTTTTCTATCCACAGTTGCAATTTTTTGTGAATGGATACATCAGGTGGAGACGATGTGTCGCGTACCGAAATTCAGGTCGAGGTCAGAGGTCAAAGGTCACTGTTGCCTAAAAATCAGGAAATCATTGATCATTGATAGTTCTAATTTTTGGCGAGTGGATGCCCTAGGGGGAAACGATGTGTTGCATGCCAAATGTAGGTCGAGGTCAAAGGTCAGTGTGAATGAAAAATCAGGAAATCATAAATTTCTAATTTTTTGTGAGTGGATTCAATAGGGGGAAATGAAGTGTTGCATATCAAAATATAGGTCAAGGTTGAAGGTCAAAGGTCATTGTGACTCAAAAATCAGGAAATTATTAAAAATAACATTTTTTTTGTGTCAGTAGATACATTAGGGGGACTCAGTGTGTCACATATTAAAATGTGGGTCAAGGTCACTGTGACCCCAAAATCGTGAAATTGTTAAAAATCTTGATTTTTTGTGTCCATTGAGAAATTACGGGGAGATGGTTTGTCATGTACCAAAATTTAGGTCAAGGTCACTGTGACTCCAGAATCAAGAAATCTTTGAAAAGTACTTTTTTTTTGTGTCAGTAGATACATTACGGGGACATACCAAAATGTAGGTCAAGGCCGAATATCAAGGTCACGGTGACCCCCAAAATCATGAAATTCATAAAAATTGTGTCCATTGATACATTGACGGAAGACGATGTGTCATGCACCAAAGTTTAGGTCAAGGTCAAAGGTCAAGGTCACTGTGACCCCAAAATCAGGAAATCATTAAGTCACATTTTCATATGCCTGTCGAAGACGAGGTCATGTAATGCGATGTTGCGTTCTGTCCATTCATCCATGCGATATCTCTAGTTTCAAGGTATGGAATGGTATCGGATACCTTACTCGCATGGCGAAGAGGAGACATACATCAATTTGTCAAATGTCCAGGTCACAGTCCCCCAGAATTGAATCAAGTTTAGCTGACTATATGTGTTAGGTTGGAATATTCAGAGTTCTCTCCCCTACATGTATATGGCATTTGTCCTGTGGAGTTGTCTCCCTTGTTTGAAACAGCTACATTTAGTTAAACTGTTGTGAAATAGAAACCATACATTTACTAGTTTGGGGTCCTTTATGAACTTCATACCCGTTTATCAACCCAAGAACAAAGGATTACTTCATCACTTTCTTCTTCCTTCATGAAAAATTCTCTCGTCTGAAAGAAATCCATTTGCAGGAAAAGTACTATTTTCTTGTGTTTGACTATTGTCGATTTCATTGTGGGATATGTGAGCTCTCGGTTCTTGCTCCAAGGTTACCTAGTTTCCAAGAGTTAAGCTCATTTTAGTTTATCATTCAATTTTAGATGTGATATGTTACATTCTCAGAAGCACAAAATTGTAGACCTTTTTCCGGATTGCTAGCTACCAATTGGAATCAAGGCGATTAAACAATCTTGAAATTTGGACCAATGTAATTCCAGATATACGGGCGTATATTGAAGCCCTTTGGGCTCTTGTTTAATTTGGTGCTAATACTGTTATATGGACGCGGATATTCTCCAATGGCCGACGGCTGAATTATGAATGTCGGAGCAGACGCTTGTAATCACTTTAATTTTTGTAGTCAGTATTTCACCATGGCCACGAGATATAGTCCATGATACACAGTTTGATATTCTACACTATAATTGTGAGGAAATTGACTGACGGGTCGGCATTAAATCCTTTATTTGGAGGAAAAGCTGGAGATCTGCTGGATGCCCTCGATACTAAAGTACATGATACCCGACTGAAAGAAATTCGCCTGCAGATGTACCATAGCACGTGCGATTTGTTGACAGCAAAGTAGTCCGCGAGTGACGCCAGAGTGAAAATAATCCAACCTCGCCACCAGGGCTCGATTTACGCTGGAAAATAACCGCTCCAGCTGGAGGACAGGACCGGATGGCTCTGGTTTCGAGATAATAATCAATGTTTCAGGGTATCTTCAGTCGAAAAGCCCTACAAAATCTGAATTATCCAGAATAAAGTAGTACAACAGAAGTATATAATAAAAAGAAAATCAATTGTTTCTTGACGAATACCATAAATATTTCATCGAGTGAGGTGAGAAAATTGGCATTTTTACTCGTGGCGATGGTATTCATCAAGAAACATTTGATATCCTCTGTGTTGGCCTACCAGTTAAAAAAATTAAGAGAAAACTATATACCGTAAAGAACAATAAATATTTAGCGATTTCTTACATATATTAGAACACAATTCATATATAATATCACACTTTAAATAATATATGTTCAACATGACCATATATTGTAGGTAGGCCTGAATATATTTGTAATATCTCGTTACAGATAGTAATCGTATTGTTTCATGCTCGAGGCTCCATAGCAACGACATGTCACAGTCGGTGGAAGTACGGGCGATCTCCGCAGCACGTCTATTAGGTCAACAAATATTTTGCCATAAACTCTGCGCATGTTGCGCACTCTATTTTAGCCAAGTGAACATTCCGGTCCTGTTCGAATTCCAAGAGGTGGGTTTTTTTAGCGAATTCTTGATCTGAAAGCCTCCATTCTCCTTTCAATATATAAGTGTTTAATGTTTGTTATGCATCGGAGGATATATGCGATGGAGTTAGAATTTTGTGGTTGAGTGAACAGACAGCCTGTGCTGGGATAGACTGAGATGGAGATCGCGTGAAGTGGTAATAAACGGTCCCAATCAATGATATAGTCCGGACAGGTGCGAACTTCCCTTTCCCCTGGATCGTTGGTTTCCATGCTACGATAAGACACCCATCATGGTCGCCAGGTGAGTTTAACTGTTATCTGAAAGGTAAAATATTGTAACCCAAGTTACACCTAGTGTACAGTATCCAGTATCGGAAATTCATATTTCAGTCCTTTATCGGCACGGGGACCATAAAATAAATTTTATTTTATGATCCCTGATCTGCCCATCTGCCTATACAGCTGGTGGAAAGTACAGCGGCTTGCCTCCAGGTCGTAGGTCCTAGTATTGTTTAAACTACACCTATGTTTGGCTCATGTGAATTTCGCAGAGGCTTCTTGTTGGTCAGTTATTAATTATGAGTAGGAGGAAAGTAGGCTATATATAAATATTAATATCATGATAATTAATAGCTGACCAACAACAACAAATCTAAAATTAAGCAAAATCATTGTAAGTTGTTGATATTCTCAATGTAAATGTAGACAATGGTCAGAAATATACATATATGGCTTTTCTAACTCGTAAATGTGCAGCAGCAGATGCCCTGGTCCCACATGGGCTTCGCTTCAAGTAGTAAGTGTACTTTGCGTTAGTCCAGGAGCAGAATGTTGAAAAGGGCTTAGTTTTCGATTTCGTGGTGCACGCCTGGCAACCAATTGTTGATGTTTTGGACGCAATTAATCTTGAATGCAAAGAAAGCAAATAACACCAGCAAATAAAAGATATATACACCGTTCATTTACATATTTGGCTGATAAATGGAACCTAGGCACAATCAGATTGGAATGTAAACTGGTCAAACAAAGAGTGAACCTGAATAACATTAGCAAACTATCCGCTGTACGGTAATGCGAAAGCTGTTAAACTGAAGTCTAGATAAGCCTATATACAAGATACTTGACCTGTGCCTAGCTTCTGACCCACAAGCAGGTAGGATGAATTTAGGTAAAAGGGGTAAACAAATATATAACAGAAAAGGTTTAATGGGCGGCGGGCGGGGGGGCTGGGTGTCAAATTTGCAGCACAGTGGACAGTGATCACAGAATGAGGTACAAGTCTTTCAAAATGACAGCTTTTCTACTAACTTAACCAAGAAATAGATGTACACTTGTGTATACATACAGCTTGTGTAAAATTGCCCAGTCATGCCACCTTGACTCACAGGAAACGGAGTTGTATATTAACATGGGATAGGGTGACAGGTATGCAGTGTGTACTTAACGACTTGTTTAGCTTATCTGATAAGTACCGTATACATAATACAAAGACTAGTGTATTAACATGGTGTAATTAACCCATCTCCACCCACAAATAGTAAATGGTTGTCATCGGATAAGGCACACAATCTGATGTTCCACAATAACATGTTTAAAGCTTTATATCTATACATTCATACATATTTGCTATATTTGCAGGGTGCTCAATTAGGCATAATTGTGGCGTTGGAAAATGCCTGTTGCCAGCTGAAACTCGCTTATGTCACTCCACTGGCAACAGATGAAGTATCCACTATCTACTCCAAATAAAAAAAAATAACAACCGTGAATGATGCTAGTATACTGAATAATATTAGTAGTACTGCTTTACTAAGAAAGTGTCATCCTAAAAATAATTGGATATAAATGTTATCTACTTTCTAAATGGCATTAGTATATATATAATATCGGCTTTAGGAGCTGTGCCATTATATGTCTATCAGAGGGGTAGTAAATGTACGTAATCTAGACTCCGATCTCCGAACTTCCTTTTATTGTGGAAGCTGAGGTGGCCAAGTGTTCTAGGCCGCTTGCATTTACTGCTGGCGATTTGGTGCCAAACTCCGAGGACGCGGGTTCGAGTCTCGCACGAGACTGACCCATCCAGCACTAGTATTTGTGCTTTACTGAGAAAGTTTCATCCTAAAAATAATTGGATATAAATGTTATCTGCTCTCTAAATGGCATTATTATATACTGAATAATATTTGCAATAATCGGCACAGAATTGTTATTTATTTGTGCGCTCTAAGCGAATGTAATCTTCACTTTGTGTGTGATGACACAAGTAAGCACAGGAATTAAAAAAAAATCACAAATTGTTTTACATTTTACATACATTTTCATGTATCTATACGTTTGACCTGTCAAACAGAAACATATTCAAATGCTGACGAAATTGACCGATTCTGCGTCTTGCTCACACCGTACTGTTAGTCCCCGAGACTGGTGGACTGTTAGTCACTTAGGCCCACCCTCTGTACATGTCATTCGACAAATATATGTAGGTTTATTGATTTCGTGGGAAATTGAAACCGTACGACGCCCGGCATTACAGGTTAGACTTTCTGGGTGCCGTATTCTTGTATTTGCGAGGTTTTCTCAATGTTGAGGTGTTTACTCCATCAGGCGTCCTCGGTGCTCATTCATAAACATCAGATGAGTTATTTGTTTGAATGGATCTGTCGTCACAGCTCCCGAGCTACCGTATCTAAGTCCGCTTAAGCCGGTGCTAGGGGCCGTGTGGATACTTCATAGTCTCCACATGAACATCTACAATAAAAGCGCGGCTAAGATAGTAAGGCTACGTCCTTGAATCCACCGTATTCTCGGGTCTGAATGAGAGGTGCCGAGGGAAGCTTTCCTATGGCGTCACATGGTTGCTTTTAGTCGCTACACCCCATACCACCAATGTCCATGAGTGGATTTCCCATTAGGTTTAACATTGAAATAACTGCAGCGTACGGTCTTCTTCAGGGGCAGGTAACTCCTGCTGGGCCGTCACGTGACCGGAAGTGACCTTTGATATTTGACCTTTGACCCGGAAGGGACCTTTGACCCGAACGTGACTTCTGACATTTGACGTTTGACCCGGAAGTGACGTCATCCGTGACGTCGTCGCCGCGTCACGCCACGTTCCGCATCACTTTCTCCCTCAATACGACAGAATCGGTGTTTTCCCTACTACTCATAGGCTATCTCTCGCTATAACTATGGTAATGCCTTTAAACTTTGACCCGGATTTCCCTCTGGATTGATCCTCATTTCCCATCGGAAGTCACCTTTGGCCTCCACATGACCTTTGCCCTGGAAGTGACGTCATCCGTGACGTCATGACATCGTCATTTCAGCCTCATTTCCCTCCACCCCTGCCGAAATACTAATAGATTTACGCTTCCCATACTACTCGGGAGTGGCCTCAGGGCAATTGAACCACGTTGACCGGTGATACGCGTAACTCACGCGGGAGTAGTGGGGAAGGGCCATCTGTTTGGGGGTGTTTGGAGATAGGTTAGCCATACGTGGTCCAAATGTGTCGTGCTTGCTACTACTTATTGAAGCTCTCGTATTCTAGAATAAGACCATTAGACTCGGATGCTGTTCACGTTGATCGATAAAATCATCACGCACATGCTCACTTGGTGAGTAGTAGAGAAAGGGCATTTTCGGAGGCACGTCTCGTGCGCATGCACCCTTTGAGTCAGTAGCAGAGAAACCGCATGTTCCGCTGTGCTCTTGGGGCTACCCAGCTAGCAAGGTTACGTTGTGATAATTGGATTTTCGTTGTTAAAACTATGTGATTAGTACGTTGTGACAACGTGATTCTTTAGACCCACAGAAGTTACACACCGTTCCTACAACCATTGTACCTGTTGTGGCAATGTGTTATTGTACGTTCAGCAGAAACAACTGCAAGACATAGCTTTGAAAATCTAGGCTCACAAAAATAAATCTGTTGTTTATCTCACTAGAAAGTACTAAGTGAACCGTGTATCACCTAGAATTGGGACTTTTTGTTATGTCCATTGACGATAACAAAGGAATATATTTGCTTCTAAACGCTAATCTGAAGAGTTTTGGGAAGCAGTTGTTTGGAAGAGTTAAGTGCAATCTTATATTCAGCACCCTCACATTTGCTACAACGTGTTGGGATAAGGTCATGTTTACCTAGCACCGCCATGAACGTCCTATAAAATCCAACGTGAATCCCCAGAGATTGAAACTTGGCAAATACTCTCGTCTTCCCGTCATTCATATTTTAGATAATTTCATCAAACGAATGCCACACTGTCATGGACCAGAAACCATGCAGAAGCTAATTGACTATATGCGAAATCTCTCTATACTGATTCATTGTTTTGTACCAGGTCACCGGGTCAATATCTGCTCAGCCGTCACCTTCCCACCATTGCGTATCGGAAGAAACATTCCCCCGTCAACGTTCATCAAATATACGGATACATCACATGTGTAGGTCACGAACCATATGCTTGGTCAATATGAAAATATAGTATCGATATTTAGAGAGATTGAAAACATTGTATACAGCTTCAGATGTTATCCTCACTCATACGCTGAATTTTGTTTTCGCAAATGTTGCATTTTGCCAACATGTTGAGGAATATAATTGGGCAAAATCTGGATAAATTAGACATTCTCGTTACTAGCTTTTGGTGTCAGGAAGTAAGGGTGTCGATTTACATATATTTCTTGGTTATCACTACGTCCAGAAACTTTTAATTAATTAATTAACAATTTTTAATGTGCCATATCATAGTGATATTAATCTTACTGACTCTTTTGGTGATCTTAGAAGACCAAATTTGTCATTATCTGACATAATTTGACTGAGTTACACATGGTGGAAGTTGTCGGCATTGAGTAATGGCGAGTACCGCATTGTAAAACGGTGGACTTGCATTCCAATGGGACGTCTAATCCCCCGTCGTACGTATGCTAGATATGAGTAACTTTTGCGTATATTATGACTATCGAAGTCGACTGACCAACTTGACACCAGACGTGTATTTGGAGACATTATTTGAGAAAAAACAACTGTTTAACTGCTGTTAACTGTTTAACTGCTGTTAACTGTTTAACTGCTAACAATTATTGGATGAATTATCTTTCATTGTGTTTTCTTTTCTGTTTTGATAGTCGACGTAGCTTGTCCATGCAGAAACGACCAGAGATATTGATTCCGTAAGAAAGATGATAGAGAAAATAAAGACGACTGTGAAAAGATGCCTGGGTTTTCTTGGACTATCGGTACTGGATTCATCTAAGAATAATAGTAACCGTCGGCTGCCTAAATCATGTCAGATATTGATGTATTCGGTATTGTTGGCCTTCATATTCACCTACTCTTCTCTCACTTGGTGTGTCTACTACCTGCACACGATTAGAGGAGTACCACAAAGAAAGGACTTCCGACCCGCCAGAGATTTCATCCAAATTTTCCCGGAACAAAGCACAGGTCTACATGTACAGAGAGTTGGGAGTAAATCAGTTCCGAAGGAAAACAAACTTATACTCTTGTGGACGACCCTCTTCAAGAGCAAAGACTGGAGTATTAACGAAGTCTTCTCCGAACGCCCACACTCGCCACATTGCAACGTCACGTGGGACAAGAAGCGGCTCCGCGAAGCAGACGCGCTTCTTTTCCATCCCAACGATTTCTTTAGTCTTCGAGAATTTCCAAGGAAAAGACTACCTTTTCAGAGATACACGCTAGTTACCACAGAACCAACCTACTACAACACATTCTTCAGATTGTCGACTTACAACTCCATCTTTAACTGGACTATGAACTTGCGGCAGGACGCGGATGTGCCATTAAATTATGGAGGTCCTTTACGCAAGCGCACCTTGTCCCTAGCAGAGAGAGAAAATGAACTCTTACAAATTCAGAAAAACAGAAAAAGTAAGACTGGGGTGGCTGTAGCACGTGTGGGGAATTGCTTATCTTTACATACTCCGAGGCTTGGATATATCCGCGAATTGCAGAAATATATGCCACTCGATTTTTATGGGCTATGTGCTAAGCCTTGTCCAAGGGAGACTTGTCACTCAATGATGGCAGACTATAAGTTCTTTATGGCCTTCGAAAATGGATTTTGCAGGGATTATTTGACTGAGAAAATGTGGAATCCCCTGTCTGTATGGTCTTCCGTCCCAGTCGTCCTTGGTGGATCTCACCCAGATCAATACAAAGAAGCTGCTCCGCCTCATTCATACATAAATGCCGCGGATTTCGCTTCCCCAAGGGCGTTGGCGGAGTATCTCGTTTTATTGCATGAGAACCATACTTTATACGAGGAATATTTCTTATGGAGACTAAATTATTCCATTGAGTTTGTTTCTCCTTGGGTCCAGCTGTGTAATGCACTCCATAATGAGTCCAAACCCGCCCAGGTGTACACGGATTTACCTGGTTGGTTCCTAGAGGATACTTGCCATTATAGTGAGATATATGCTGTATTGTCGATGGCACCATTCTTCCTGTTGTTTGCACTGTTAAGTGCAATAATATTATATTACAGTTCAAAACTAATACCGCATAGATTAATATGTTTAGTTTTACTTTTGATTTTTTCCGGTTTTATAATCAAACTTTACGTGCTTATAATGTTCCCTAGAATGTGAATTACTGTACGTCAGTATGATTTTTGGACCGTGTGAACTTCTTCCATACATGTATTTCCCTTCACATTCATGACAATCAGTAATAGAAATTTGACCGTCAATCCTGATTTTCAGTTTTGGTTCACAGGTCCGAGATTCTGCGTAGCGATATCTTTCTCGAGGTCCAGTCTCAATCTCCAGTGCTGTGTGGTTGTTGTATACCAGTCACCGTCTTAAGGCGTGAAAGTATATCCGATTTTCAGGGGCGGCGGAAGCGGGGGCAGTTTGGAGAGGGTGGGGGGCTCCCCCCTCCCCAGTTTCAACAAAAGCTGGGTGACTTTTTCATGATTTTGGTCCTAATGTGACCAGATTGACAGGCCGGTTTTTCCCCCCGGAGCGCCGCCCTGTAGGCCAGGATTTCAAGGGGCGGTGACTTTGCACTGGAGGGGCACGTTGCTGTTTGGTTTAAAGTGCTCTGATTTGCTCATTCTTCTGTTCCGTTCGCAATGACCAATATATGTTTTAGATGTTAGTTTACATAGAAATTGCATTAGCTTTATTGGACGATTAGCTGATTATCAAATTTAGAAATCAAAATTGCGTTCATATTATTTCTTTTTTGTGTTCACATATTTCTCTTCAAACGCGTCAGCGCCGTCCCAGAGGAGTTATACGGAAGTTGGGAAAGAATACGACTTTCAGAAAAACGATCAAACGTCGTTGTTTGTTTGCAACCAAAAAAATCAACAAATCAGTTTTTCTTATAAATAACCAAAAGCATAAAAAATGTAGTTCATTACACAGGCATGGCGGAACAATTTTTCTTTTAAATGACGAGAAATATCACAAAAACAATCTCAACATGCAGTTAATTATATAGTGATGATATGTCGTTTTATATACCCGAAATCGACCAGAATGCGTCTACACCCATCTAGGAGTGCGGAGCTTCCGGGGCCTAGGCGGCCCCTGGACCCTCGCCTAAAGTGCTATGATAGTCGAGCCCCCCCCCCCCCCAGTTTTTGGGAGCTTCCGCCGCAGCTGATTTTGTATAAGTCTCTTTCACATGCGAGAGGCAGCTGTAGATATATGATTGTGTTCTTGATGTGGAACAATCAACAGTAATTCGGTTTATTCAAGTCCTTCGAGTTTCACAAAGTTCATTCGAAATCAGACATAGCAGTGGTCGGGACAGATAGTGTCAAAACGGACGTAGTTCAGAGGTATTATTGGACGAATAGAAACGAAAAAAAACCCCTAAAAGTAGAATGACTACTTGTTACATATCTGTTAACAACAGTGTAATATCTGAATCACATTCTTGTAGAGATTACATAATTAACTAAACAATTAATTGAAATTACTCATTTTACAATAGATCACAGTAACCATGGAAACCATAGTAACTTCATTAGATCATTTACAAATCAATTGCAGACACTCAATCATATTAAATTCACAATAATTAAAATTGACTCAGATTTTCATTTTGCTACCATAAAATCCACTTCGAAATAAAGTAACTTGGTGTGAGGTCAAGTTACATTCTCTAAATTTGGAACTGAAAGTATTCTAATTTATCCTTAATTCAATTCTAATCATGACATATTTATAATTGTTAAATATTTGAAAACAAAATCTGGAATGACAATGCTCCACAGTCAATCCGCTAATTTAATTAAAACTCACTCGAGACCAACAACAACATTCAATTTCATGTAATTCGACAGAAATAGATATTTAAAACGTACCTTATACCATCAACTTCAATAATCTACACACATCACAAACTCCTCACGAAGGCACAGAGGGTAGAAAAAAAATGACTCGGGGTTGTTGTTGTTTCTCGGGACAAACATAACGTCCTCCCTGCTCAACTCCGTGGGCACGTGTTGTTTTGCAAGTATTTATCTTTATTAAGAGAATTTAAAAAAAATAATTTAAATTTCATATTAATAATAAATACAGGTTTTATTCATCAGAAAGATCAAAGGATAATATAAATAATAGATAATCCTTTCAGAAGTGGCAATGCTTACTCATTACTGCGATAAACTTCAGTCAGTTGGTCGATGTATTAGGTACAAGTAAATTAATATATGCATATATATATAATATTACTGATTGTACTTCATGGTGCTCATATATGTATGATTTACATATGATTGTAGTGCTATTGTAAATGTATGTGATCGCGATATGTCTAGTTTTCAGTATATATTTTAATAAATCATGAATGTTCATTATTCATATATTTTGTTCTCTGAATTTCACTTAATATATAATAGGTAGGGGGAATCCATAGGGGGGGGGGAGTTTTCCAGGGAGGTCTATTGCCGGGGGGAATCTTTCAGGGAAGTTTTCCGGGGGTGGGGGACTTTTCCGTACCCCGTACGCTCCAAGTCTCGTAACATGCTTTTGACACACACGCACACTTGGAAATATTCCTTTTCGGTGTCCAGAGTTCAAACTAAAATCAATTCGGACATACTGGAATCGATTGCCCTCATTAGAGCACACATGATCCTTGGCAATTGATGAGCGTATTTCACACCGACATTGTTTTCAAGCTCTGCCGTAGGAATATCTATCAGCAGATCACACCACTTGGCAATCAGCACAAAAAAATAGTTCCTGGCAAAACCTACATTTTCTCATCCACAGCTCTGAATTCTTTCATAATTTTGCTTAGACATATAAAGTCAGGCGACATAAATTCTATTTTATAACAAAATTCACCCATATCGAGCTATTCAGGCATTTTGCCTGTCCTATAACAACTAGTCAGGAAGTACGACTCCTTGACCTACAAAAGTAAACAACATGTCATTTTGGAAATGGCCTGGTCGAGGAGAGGCAACTCTAACATGATAAATCTCAGTGAAAAATTAGATCTTACAATTACGATTACAAGCAAACATCTTATAATGATAAATATCATATCCACGTCATTGATATGATGATTGAAGAGAAATGACGTCGTTGAATCGTTTTTTCTATAGATGAAACTCTCACGTGACCAAACATGGTCGACAATTTACTAATAAACACGTCATCAAACATGGCGGTCGCATAATTGATTCTGATTAATTTTAGGTATGAAGCGCGAATAAAGATTTCCCTGCAACAATAGATACGAGTTATATTCGCGGTATCACATGATCAAGTGCTTTACAAATTTTACCTACCTCATCAAACATGATCCCCTCGCCCGCGTTTTACCCGCCTTAACCGTCATACTACCCGCGGGTTTACCCACCTTATCCGCCGCCTTACTCGCTGGCTTACCCACCTTACCCGCCACCATACCCGCGGGTTTATCCGCCTTACCTGCCATCTTACCTGCTGGACTACCCGTCTTACCCGCGGGTAGTGACGTCACTGTTCCTTGTTCCTTTTCATATTTCACATGATGTGTTGTAGAAGACGCCTTTTCCACTACTTACATTTAGCTGTGGCAATTTAAAAACACGACTACATAGTCAATAAAGATCTAGAAGCATATCCTAATAAATACTAATTTTGAAGCTTTGGATGATTTAAGCAAGTTATCCACAGAGTTGTGAAGTGGTTCAGTCGTAATTTAGAGCTGGTCCCCAAGTCTATAATAATGCATAGGATAGAAGTATATAAACCCCTTAGTCATTAGTAAAATTGAGGCTGAAGTTTGAGGCTGATGACGTCACTGTGACGTGACGGATGACGTCACTTCCGGTCACATGACTTCCGGGTCAAATGTCACATCCGGGTAAAAGGTCACGGGTCAAAGGTCAAATATCCAAGGTCACTCCCGGTTTTGATGACTGTGCTCGTCTAGTGTAGCTAAATTGACCAAAACAATACCTTTTTGATATTTGTTATGTATTAGGATGAAATTTTCTGCAAAAAATTGCAATCAGCTGGCATCGTGCCAAAGACGTCATGGAAAATTACCCGGTCCAGTGGGCAATGACCTGGCACCGTGCCAAAACCGTGACGTCATCGCTCTACACCGGGCCATGGAAAAATCCCTGTTCTGTTTATAGATCATTACGTCAGTTCTATTTATAGATCATTACGTCAGTTCTATTTATAGATCATTACATCATAGGAAAAGGTCAAAGGGTCACATCCGGTCACGCGACGGCCCAGCAACAGGTATCTGCCCCTACATAAGAACCCGATGATTTCCAATGTTAATCTTCGGGGTATCTTTGGGGTAGGAGTATTGGGGTGGTCATTTTTTTTCTTGTGGATTTTACTCTGGGGTGTGACACCTTGTTTTTTCTGTCTCGAGCTGTGGGTTGACTTTCGCTGAAAAGTTCAGGCAGGTCTGGGGTGGACATGTTAGGACCATTCCGGAGCAGTGGACAATGTTAGTCCCAATGGGGAACTCAATGAGGTGTGGCCCCTCGTTTTCTCTATCTCGAGCTGTAGAACACGATGGAAGGGGTCTCGAAACCATGCGTTGAATTTTGTTGACAAATTTTGATGACGCATGCGCAGTAGCCAGGCAGATCGAGGTGGACGTTTTGCGATCTTGGTGGACCCAAATGGTCCGATTGGGTCGTGCGAGGTGTCATAGTGAAGCACTCGTGGGGGAGCATCCAACTGGATGGGTGTGGGGTGGGAATATCGTCTATTTGCTCATGCGCAGTAAAAAAAGTATTTGAATGGACGTTTTGCGATCGAGATGGACCAATAGTGGTCCGATTGGGTCCTGTGAGGTGTCATAGTGAAGCATTCGTGGGTGACCATCCGGCTGGACTAGTGTCTCGTCCGTTCAACCTGTAACCATCTCGGTCATCTATACGCGGTAAGACTGACCCTGGGATCGTGTGTATCCATTTACAGCCTGCTTTCGGCAAGTGCGAGAGGGAATTTCCAGAAATCAATACCACGTGACTTCGTCAGCCAATCAGCTAAAGTCTACCGACGTAACCCCGACGTAACTCGCCATTTTCGAATCATGTGATGCCCTACTTGTTGAAAATTACAGATCTACCACACCTCTTGGCAACCTGTAACCATCTCGGTCATCTATACGCGGTAAGACTGACCCTGGGATCGTGTGTATCCATGTTCAGCCTACTTTCGGCAACTGCTAGAGGGAATTTCCATAAATCAATACCACGTGACTTCGTCAGCCAAACAGCTAAAGTCTACCGACGTAACCCCAACGTTATTCGCCATTTTCGAGTCATGTGATGAACTACTTGTTCAAAATTTCAGATCCACCACACCTCTTGGATGATACGAAAGTTATACATACCTATATATTTTGTAAGCCCAGGCAATATCTATGAGGCGCCGTTTGTGACAATATTGTCAACGACAAATATATAGAGTTAAAACCAAAATATAAAGTCGCCGTTTGTGAAAATATTGTCAAACACAAATATATAGTTAAAACCTTTGTAAATATATATAAAACGAAATAAATAGGGCCTATATATAAAGTTTTTTTTTTTGTTTGTTTGTTATAAATATATTTTTAACATAAATAACGATAGGAAGTTAAGACGTTAAATTTAACGTCAATATAAAGTACACGAACAAACTTAAATAAAGTGTACATGTAAACCAAATATGCCCATAGGAAGCTGCGCAATCGATGTGCGCGCGAGTGATACTGGTTAATCAAAACTGCAACTGAGTTCTGAAGCGAAACTATGACAGCGGTGAAAGCCACTCGCATGTCACAGATGTGGCGAATCAAACAATAAGATCACGTGTCTGAACATATTTCAGCTCACTGCCATTATGATTTAGTAAAGGCCTATTCCAATTTTCAACAATTACTGTTATCATTTACAATCGTACTTCAGAGTTATCACATCAATTAGATATAAATACATCTACTTATAAATCACCATAAGGTATCCTAGCCTGCAGCCAATATCACGGCCTGTCCCTTAGATGTTCAATCTACGATTCCGCCGGCCAAGTCGCTGGTTGCTATTTGCCGCATAAAAACATCAACAGAAGTTGAAATAAAACATGCGCAATAACGATGTATTAATTATGCGCAACACAAATATTAGGCAATTTGAAATCATACTGAATATGAGCATATTTCATTGATCAGAATATGATCATTCATAGCTTAGTTATAGGATTTAGAATTATATTGTCGTTTTGTATATTTTATCGTTTTTTTCGATAATTTCCTTATTTCCAAACAAGACAAAAATTTGCAGGGAACTTGGTATAAGTACAACGAATGTGGAAACTAATGGCTCATGAGGAACCGGTTGCACTATGTTTGTATCATCAAACGTACCGCTCTCAAATTATGAAAGAACCATGGCGTATACTGTGGGAACCACCAGTGTGGATTGTACTGTTGCGCTCACCGTTCCTCGTTTTCATTATCGAGATCATTTATTATAGCATGATACGCTTACTTGATCTCAAACTTTTTAGGTTTTAAGTTGGTATAACGTAATTAGAATAAAATAAACTGTTGATATTCGTAAGCGCTAGGTACTGGGTTCAATCCCTGGCCGGGTCATACCAAAGACTTGAAAAATGGAACTTGTTGCTTCCTCGCTTACGCTCAGTATTAAGAGGATAGAACACGGACGGTGTCAGTATAATGTGACTGAGTGGGGTGTCATGTTTGCCTACGGCATGATATTTCGATGGGACAGCAGTATAAAATAGCAGCATTAAATCTGCTCGGTTACAAGTAGTTAACCACACCCCTCCCACTCACCTCCCTTCCCTTCCCCGTCGTGATATAGCTGAAAAAATGTTGAAAGCGACGTTAAACCCTGTTCACTCACTCGTTAGCGTATATAATAGGGTTAATACCGATGCCCGTCAAGAACCCCACGCGTATTGAAGATCAATTAGCGATTAGCACGCAGGGGTTAAACGGCTTCGACTGATTCCTTAGTTACTAGTAACAGCTTCGAGGCAGCGCAAAAGTGAAAAAAGGCCAATCTAGTATTCTTCATGAGCCATTAGTTTCCACATTCGCTGTACTTATACCAAGTACAAATTTTCGTCTTGTTTGGAAATGCGGAAATTATCGAAAAACGATAAAATATACTAAAACGACAATATAATTACAAATCCTATAACTAAGCTATGAATGGTCATATTCTGATCAATGAAATATGCTCATATTCAGTATGATTTCAAATTGCCTAATATTTGTGTTGCGCATAATTAATACATCGTTATTGCGCATGTTTTATTTCAACTTCTGTTGATGTTTTTATTCGGCAAATAGCAACCAGCGACTTGGCCGGCGGAATCGTGGATTGAACATCAAAGGGACAGGCCATGATATTGGCTGCAGGCTAGGATATCTTATGTTGATTTATAAGTAGATGTAGCCTACTTATATCTAATTGATGTGATAACTCTGAAGTACGATTGTAAATGATAACAGTAATTGTTGAAAATTGGAATAGGCCTCTACTAAATCATAATGGCAGTGAGCTGAAATATGTTCAGGTACGTGATCTTATTGTTTGATTCGCCGCATCTGTGACATGCGAGTGGCTTTCACCGCTGTCATAGTTTCGCTTCAGAACCCAGTTGCAGTTTTAATTAACCAGTATCACTCGCGCGCACATCGATTGCGCAGCTTCCTTTGGGCATATCCGGTTTACATACACTTTATTTAAGTTTGTTCGTGTACTTTATATTTACGTTAAATTTAACGTCTTAACTTCCTGTCGTTATTTATGTTAAAAAAATATTTATAAAAATAAAAAATAAATAAAAACTTTATAGGCCCGATTTATTTCGTTTTATATATATTTACAAAGGTTTTAACTATATATTTGTGTTTGACAATATTTTCACAAACGGCGACTTTATATTTTGGTTTTAACTCTATATATTTGTCGTTGACAATATTGTCACAAACGGCGCCTCATAATATCTGTTTCAGAAGTGGTATGAAAACCTGTAATTTGTCAAACTTCTCGGGTCTGTTCTCCGCCGGATGAAGGCCGAACAGAATCCGGTAAAGTACTGGATATCGCTTCGCGATAATGGAGACACACGATTCGCAAGCCATCTTATGGATGGCGAAGTGTACGCAAATGACCTCTTGGGTGATACGAAAGATATTCATACCTATATATATTTTGTAAGCCTAGCCTATATCTGTTTCCGAAGTGGTTTGAAAACCTGTAATTTATCAGATTTCTCGAGTCTGTTCTCTGCCGGATGAAGGCCGAACAGAATCCCGTAATATACCGGATATCGCTCCGCAATAATGGAGACTCACGATTCGCAAGCCATCTTATGGATGGCGAAGTGTACGCAAATGTCCAACCACCTCGCTGGGGGTCTAATAACACCCCAGCCACCAGTCAGATTTTTGGACCGGATTCGGGGCCTTCGCGCACATCGCCGGCAGTGACATCATATATAGTAAAATAGATGTTTAACGAAAATTTTGATTACTTTTCAAGTCTGCATAATACCTCCGTTGACCTAGCGTTAAAAAGAATTATCTGGAGATAATTTTCCCTGTTTATCTGGACAGAGCATATGAAAAGTAGTTCGCTCATGTGCAACACTAAAGGAGTTGTTTGGTCGGATTCAAACTGAACCGTGCGTTGGTTGGTTTTCCCTACACGTCATAGCAACGTAGTAAAGGTCAACTTCCGCTATTGGAGGCAGGGATGTTATTGGAGCCTGCGAAATGGAGCATGCGCTGTGGGGAGGTTGGCAAATGTCGTCCGTTTTCAACATTCTGGGCATGCGCAGGCAGGGAATTGTGGGAAAATGGCACTGGAATGGACGTTTTGGGGCCGAGGTGGAACCGTAGTGGTCCGAATCGGTCGTGCAAGGTATCAGTTTGAAGCTCTCATGGGGTATTGTCCAACTGGACTGGTGTGGAATAAAAGTATCGCAATGGTGCACATGCGCAGACAGGGAATATGGCAATAGAATTGACGTTTTGGGGTCGAGGTGGGCCCATAGTGGGCGTACTGGGTCGGTGCGGGTATTCATGTGAAGCGCTTCTCCAGGTCGATCATGTCATGAGTGGGTGCATGTTTTCACAGAAAAATAGAACGGACATCACACCTGGTGAGTCACATAGGAATGGGAATGTTGTTGTTGAGATAGTGTAGTCTCTCAATTTCGGGGAAGTAAAAATCAAGGGAAGTAGTCCAGTTGCCCCTTAGTAATAGAGGAAACAGAGACCCAGTGTATTTGCCCTGTGACCTTTGTGGAGTGTTTTAGAGTAACGCCCTATCTGAATGCCTCGAAGGAGTACTTACCTTATTTTTAAGTTTGATTATATTTATCAGCAATTGTATTCCAAAACTTATTATATTAAACTTATGTAGAAAGAATGCGAAATAAAAGAAATATTGAATATTTTGTCGCTCGCCGCGACGTGACTGGGCGCCGCCATTGCACCACTGTGTGACGTTTTTAGATGAGCGGAAGTGAGTGTATACTCATCTAAAAACGTCACAACGTCATGGAGATTTAAGGTTTCTCGTGTTGTTCATGCCGATAATTCCCACGGAAAGGAATCCAGTGAATTCACTGGCGTTCCCGTTGATTTTAGTAGTTCAAGTGTAATCATGAAAATGTTTACGAATTTAGAAGCATCGTCGTTCAACTCAAATCACTAGACCATTGCAGAGGACGCTCTTTTAGTTTAGCGCTCAACTTCAAATTTTGTCCAAATTCAATCGGGCGAGTCTCAGTTGAAATACTTGCGGACGAAATTCTTCAGCTGGCGGATATAACCTAAACCACTTTCCTTTTAGGAATTAACCTCATGGGATTTGCCGCGCCAGTTCTTTCCTCGAATTAAAACTCCGACCCAGAGTAAATCAAATGTCCATAGTTGAACGTCCTTGCATCAAGCGTTAGCCCTGACGTTGTCCTGAATGCTGACGTCATCAGTCACGTCATCATACAGGCAACATGGCGGCGCCCACGTCGACCTCAAAGCGCAAACTTGACTTCACAAATTATAATAAAAATAATAGATTATCGCCCTCAGTTACAGTGAAATAGTTGGTTATATTTCTTTAAGGGTATAACCTTTGTCATAGGAACCTATATAAAATAAAGTAAGTAACGCCTTAACGCCCTATCTTAGCGCATTAACGCCATATCCTAACGCCTTAACGCCCTAGCATACCAGCGTTTTATCTTTTGCGCGAGATTGTACTATGCTATTATATAATACTGACGTATCAATCCATTCACACCAGGAAATAAAACATGGTGGTCCCCGATGATGTCATCGCACTACACCGGGACATTGTACGGGGTGTTTAGCTGGGAAAACCCGTTTTGTAGGTCATCGCTCTATATGTCCGGGTAAAGTTTTCGGGAATTTTCTGGGAAAAGCCCTGTTCTATTTATAGATCTCCCGGGAGTAGTAGAGAAAGGGGAGTTTCGGAGGTGCTAAAGAGCTTTTAGGGGAGATGTTTCATCCGGCTACCTGGTAGAGTTACCTATGTGTGCGTGCCTGGAGGAGGAGGAGGAGGAATGGGGTTAACGCCCTAAACTCTTCTATGGCTAATCCCTTACGGCTTAATGCCATGATGCAGATGACAGAAAGATAGATCAACACGTTCACAAGTTTTCATATAGTTTATTCTCCCCAATGTTGCATCATAACCAAGCTCGGGGAGCCGCGTTGCGTATGTTTACAATTCAAGTATGCTCTTGTCCAATCAGAAGCCGCCATTTCAGAAAGTTCAATCTTCGTCCATGTTCGCTCTGATCCGTTTGTCCTAAGCGTCTTCGGGAAGTCCAGGGTACTGAAGCTCCGAGCTCTTACTTCTATCTAAAGCCTTTGACTGCCTGCCCCACGACCTCACCACTGCCAAACTTAAAGCATATGGTATGTCGAAAAACAGTGTTACATTAATTAGTAGCTACCTAAGACATAGATTCAATCAATTTAAACCTGTTAATTGCTAGGAAGGGCACTACTAATGGTGTACCACAAGGTTCTTTTTTGGGACCTGTGATTTTTAACGTTTTTATCAATGATTTTACTTTTGATGATAAATACTTTACTCATCAACTATGCTGACGATAACACATTGATCGTTCATGGAAACTCCACAAATCAGGTGATAGAATGCTTAGAAAATGAGGGCAGGCATTGTATAGAATGGTTTAATAGTAATGACATGGCCGCCAATCTCTCAAAGTTTCATTTTGTCCTGGCAAATAGATCACGGTCAAATGTTGTTCAGCAAGCTAGGCTTAATGTTGACGATGCTGTATCTTTATCTAACGATGCCAGTGTTATACTGCTAGGTATTACGTTTGATAATAAGCTGTCTTTCTCTGCTCATGTAGTAGAAATATGTCAGAAAGCAGCTTAGCAGTTAAATGCTCTTAAAATTATTTCTTATCTACTTAACACGAAAGTGAAATTACCGATTTTGAAAACATTTGTCAGGTCTCATTTTCTTTACTGTTGTCTCTCGCATGGTTCAACTGTAGCAAATCCGACTCCGTTAAGCTTGAGGAATCACATGAGAGAGGGCTCCGGTATGTGTATAACGACCACTCATCAACTTATCCCAATCTCTTAGCGAAATCAGGACTTTGTACTACGTCATCGGCAGAGACAGCTAGTGATAGAGGTTTTTAAATCTTTAAAAAACTTAAATTCTGTTTATATCCCAAGTCTCTTTGTTCTTAAAGAAACAAAATAGAATTTCCGTGCCAAATCTGTTTTAGAAGTACCAAGAGTAAATACGACCACACAAGGTATTAACTCTGTTTGATACCAGGGTGCTATACTGTGGATTCTATAACACTTGTGTCAATAACATCGAGCTAACCAGTGCAATAATTACAAGATTTACCACGGTTATGTGAAATGTACATGTGTCAAGTGCAGGTGTTCATTAGGAGATTCCATTTCACAAGTCGGATGAGGAAAGGGACGTCTGCTTTCATACACGTAACAATCGAATACAACAAACAAATAAATTAAATTAACGATTTAGCACATCTATGAAAACATTATTTCTTGAATAGACTTCCCAATGAAATACAAATTGCATGCAATCTTAAAGAATTTAAAAGTATGATTGGAAATTTTGAATTTTAAAGCTTGTTCCAATGCAAAGGAATTACATATTGTAATAGTCAATAGTTTATTTATTTTTATTTTATTTTATTATTATTATTATTATTATTTATTTATTTTTTATATGTTGTGATAGACATAGTTTAATCAGCGTTTGGTGTGTTTTAGTTGTTTTTAAGTGTCTAAATCTTCAAGAATTGCAATTATAAAAATTTTATATGTGGGACTGGAAATTTTGAATTGTGGAAATTGTTTCCATTCGAAGGTATTTAAATGTTGCAATATTCATATCAGTAGTATTTTATATCTATATAATTTTTTATTAGTATGTATTAGCTGAACATGAATAAAGTTTATGAATTTGCTGACTAGCTCGACCATTTGAGCTGAGAGCTGACTGCATTGCGAAGATGGATTGTAGCTCTTCGTATTGGTAGTGAGAGGTTGCCAGATATATTCAGAAGATGTATCAAATGTAACTTCTGTTGAAAAATTGCTACAACGTATGATGTCGGTATGATTTTTTATTTAGTCATAGCAAAACATAGTGACAATAAGAATATGGTTTCACAGACATGCAAAGTTACAATTATATAACAAGTTCAAATAACATGACAGTAGCTGAGAAAAGCTGATACATATAAAACATTTAATACATTGAAACCATTATTATCCAAAGAAAATGTGTCGGGGGGATGTCCGCACCCCGGTTTTTCTATTTTCTATAAATCCTCCATCATATTAAATTGTTTTCATATCATTATCATTCATTCATTTGCAGTTCACAGCATGGTTTCCTTCCACCAGCTTGAGTGTATGTTTGGATAATGACCTAAATGACTTAATGAACATTTCATCAAGACCTATCTGTGAGCAGTATTGACAACAGTTGAACCTCTCAAGGCTGGTAGATAATAGATGTACACTCACTTCAGCTGATAAAGCCAACAAACATCCATTCATGGTCTATTACAACACATATAAGAGAAGTGGGAAGAGGTGCCGACATACTGACAGAGCCACATGACTTCACAGTACAGTCTTCTGGTTAACCTATTCTAAAGCACATACTAGTACCAAGAATTTAACGATTCATGATATGTGTTGTATCTCGGGTACGCTTTTATTGTACCTGTTCATGTGGCAACTTGGATGACATGATCACACGGCCCCTAGCACCGGCATTAGATACAAATCTAGAGAGCCTCGATGGAAATACTCTGACAACTCGTATATTGGTAATTGGTGAGCTGTGTCGTTGTGACAACCCGTACACTGGGGATTGGTGAGCTGTATCGTCGTCAGATGGAAATGACGGCATTTAATCACATGCCCTTGACCATGCTGAGGAGCCAAACAGCAAAGAGAAGAGTACACATGAGCTTTCCTACAGGTTTCTTATCACACACTGGCAATACTATCCTAGACAAATCAGTGAACAATATTGACTCTCAAACAATTTTATTATACAGTCTGGTGAGGTAATTCAACTTTAGGATCGGTATTTACATTGTATGTGAAGTTCAATTTAATAAGATTCTTGTGTTCAGTAACTTAACTAATTAGCATCAATCTTTAATAAATTACAATCTCAAAATGACTTAAAATGGATATCTAGAACTTTATGTATGTTTTATTGAGGGGTTTCTGAACATATTTATTGCTGCTTTTGCTGGATATTATACAAGATAACTGTCAAATTTGTTAAATTTTGTTACAGTAGATCTCAAATTCTCCTCTAAAATGGTGATTTCTCATCGTAGAAAGCCAGCGGGTGGTTCCTCATGCATTTTGCTGAGAAGCACCAGGAACTTGATAATATCGTGTTTAGGAATGTAATTGCTTTTGTCTTTATTGTACCAATGTAAGCCTCCTGTCCGTGTCTTGTGTGCTGTCCTCTGTGTTTCATAGGGTGGATGGCGGGTATCTGGTTCCATAATGTTGCTTCAAAGATTTGCTTCTTCGAAGCAACAGGAACACAACTTGGCTGGGTGGTGCCTGGTTGGTTCCTGGTTGGTTCGTCATGATATGACTGAAATATTGTTGAAAGCGTAGAAAGCCAAGGTAGAAGAATTGTCTAGCCATAGTTGTGACATCAAGCCGTGACGTCTCGGACTACTTTGTTGACATCTGGCATCAGGATACTAATAATTCCGTTACTTGTTTTGTATTAGCGTAAAAAATCGTCAAAAATCCAGAAGAGTCACGATGCATAAATCCACTTGGCATGACAATATTTACCTTGTGGGACATTAACTGTGAAAGTCTTGACAGACGTTGACCGTGGAAAATTCAATCTGCCGCCATTGACAGCTGATTGATGTTACCGAATGTCATTCAACTTCTGAAATCTGAAATCTGAAAAATCCCATCTTATAAAATCCACAAAGATCTGCTCTCAAATTTCTAAACAAAGTAGGTCGAAGGCTCCGACCCGGAAGTGATTAACTCCGGTCTGATGCCTGTCAGTCATGGAACCATTCTTACAATAAAGAATGCTCTCATCTGAACAAACAATACCCATCCTCAAACTATCCTGAGAAGGCACAAATAAAACTACTCACAGATAGAGATTTTACAACCTAAATAACAAGGGTACCTCCTTTATCATTTCCTCTCATTTTGACTTAATATTGGGGTTCAAATAAAAAGTACAATATCTCACTAACCTGTAAGTATTTTTTCCATCTGGTAAAAAGCACCCAGTAGACTATCCTTCTGTCTATAATAAAAGGTATGCAGCATTGATTAGATATGTCAAACACTATTTTTCATTATTTTTTATTATTTTAATTCAATTTTCATGATTTTTTTTTCAATTTAAAACTTTAAAAAGAATTCAAGATATGACAAAACATAATCTGTTTAAAAGCTGCTTAGGTAGGCTACATCTGGTAAAAAAAAGTCCTTCGTGACAGTGGCTAATTTCTCCATGTAATCAGCGGGTCATCCCAGGATTATCTTACCTATTATATAGCGTTGGGCAGGGAGAACATCGATCCCTTCATCCGCCAGATCCTCAAAAATGGTGGGTTTATTGTGGAACACACTACTCGGGTACTTCCGTTTCACGGTGTTATCACAAATCTTCTCGTGACGGTGTAAGTGACCGGAGTGTTTGAACACCCGATGGCATTGCTGGCAACTGTAGGATTCGGCATTCCTGTTCATGTTGGTGATATAAGAGAAATGCCCGAGTGTTCCTTCTTGGTAGAGATTGAGTCTGAGGGTGGTGTCATACTTTTCTGGAGATCGGTGGATCAACTGAACCGTGAAGTGAGGACCACCCTGGACCAGAAGCGATTCTCCCAAACACAGAAGAAAAAGATCTTACAGAAAGGCGGGTCAGCACCCCGTACAATAGTCCGAAGCAACTCGGGTGGGGCCGTCTTCAGTACCCGGAGCGTCGGAGCGTGCTTCCGTACTCGAGCAGACATCCTGTTAAACTAACGCTGGAACCCCACCCCTACCCCTTTCATTAGCGGACTACAGACACAATATAAACAAGAATGGTGTGTTTGAAATGTTTATTATCCCCATCAGGACATTTACACCCAGCTGGGGGAGCCACTGTGGGTGCGTTTACATTATTTTTGGATGTACACGTGGTGGGTCTTTCCGGTAAAGATACCGGTTCGTAGTCGATCTTGGTCGGGGGTGGCTTGTTCCAGGTAGAACAGATTTTACCCGTGTTGAGGGGTTGTCGCATCTTCAAAGGCTTCCAATGCAAACTGAGTGCGTCCGGGGTACATCTGTCTCGCAGTCTGTCTCGCAGATGCCGCAGTTGAGTGGTATCTCTCGGGTTTTTAAACACCACCAGGTAGTGGGCATTCAAGCTGATTTTCCGATGTTCTTTGTCTTTTTCTGAACAGATTCTGCACAATATAGATGATGTTGAGCCGCCGATGATGACTGCCTTTGGTAAAGAGCTGAGTGACCCGCGCATCCGTCTCCGCCATGAGATCATCAACCACCACCAAGGTGTCCGCTTCCAAATCGGCCAGGTTGGGTGGGCCTTTCACGAACGTGATGTGGGGCATTGGGCGGGGTGATCATGCTGTCGGCGTGTTGAAGGAGTTTCTGGACCAAATGCGTCTTGCCGGAGTCCATCGGGCCTGCAATGGGGCAGGTGAAGGGGTGTTGCCACCGGGGGTCCATGGTTGAAGGAGTATCCGTCGGTGCGTCGAGCTTGATACCTTTGTCGATGGGCGTTCACTGCAGGTGGTCGTAGAGGGCGTTGCAATACTTGGTGTAGGGCTCGATGTTGACCTGGATTGTACACGTGGTGTGGTAGTGGTCGCTGGATGAGGTTTGACTGGCGTAGAGGAGGTCTGTAGACTGGTTTGACTGGCACTCACGGCTGGTGTCCTGGGTGGAACGAGTAGAGTTACAAGCATCTGGTCCGTCATTCATAATTCAGCCGTCGTTCATTAAAGAATATCCGCGTCCATAATCAAAAGACCTTTTTGCTGAGATAGGCTACGTCGTAAAATACACCTCCGTACAACACACCCAGCAGGGTTAGCAATGTCACTAAGATGCCCACTTGTGCTTTGTGCGTTTTGGAAGACGCTGTGACGGTTGCACCGTGTTCATGGTCGAGCGTGGAATAAAGGATGATGGTGTCTGGTGTTATAGTCGTTTCATCTGGTTGGCCGCGACCCAGGAATTGAAGGAACTGGGCCAGCCTTACCATTTCACGAAGTGCATCGTCTTGCCTCGGCGTTGCTCGGTTTTCAGGATGCGTTCCACAGTGTAGTAGTCTTGCTTTGTTTTTTCACCACGGACTGTAATTCTTGCTTGTAAAACGGCCCTAGCAACGGTTCCCCTTGAAGATCTCCCAGTTCATAGACTCGTGGTTGTCGGGATATGCGGCGTTTAATCAGGAAGTGCTCATCGCTCAGGTTGGGGAGGTAACGCTTCTCGAACATGCCCTTGACTTTACTGATCCGTACAGGCTCCCCGACCTCGAACACCTTCTTCGGTCGTGGTTGGGATTGAATGGGGTACAAGATACGCCGGACTTGGGCTTCGTTGCGTTTGGTAATGGTAGTGGGGCTCTCTGTATACTCGGGTGATAGGCTGAACCACACACAAGTTTCGGGAGAACATCGATGTACCGCCGTGTATTCTTGTACATGAAATATTTGTACATGCGGCCTTTGAATGCCCTGTTGAACATTTCGACAACCAAAGCCTTGGTGTCTTGTTGTTTGAGCTAATCTCGGAATTGCGATAGACCAATGCCGTGGTGTTGAGCGGCTCGATAGGTTGCATACAATGCACTATAAACTGCCGGACTATCAGGACTGTAGTATAAGTTATCTGACACCTTCTCCCAGCGCTTCATGGTGATGTCTGATAATGGACCCAGAGAGTAGCGTGTATTTATAACGAGGTCGAGGTCTGATGTTCGGGTTCTATCACCGTTGTATATATCCTAGTTTAGCTGGGTAATCGATGACGTCGTCGTCCTTTCACAGTGGACTGTTGAGTGTCACACCATCCACGGAGGTGAGTACCGGGTGGTCTCTTGCCTTGACGTAGTTGATCATTTGCTCATTGGGTTCTGTCGCCGCGTCATTCAGGGCACGAGCCCAGCCCAACTGAACGGCTGACCGTCCGTCCGATGTAAACAGCTGGCTCACAAGAGGCACCACTTTATCCAAGGCCATTCACAGTTCAGGGCCGTACAAAGAACGGTCCACGGTGTACGTTGATGGCGCTCTCGATGTGGATGAGGCTTCCGTCCAGTTCACCACACAACACTCTTTTAAATTTGGTCCAGCCGTCACATTGTAGGGTAACCGTATTCGATATGGACTCCGGACTCGACCCACAAACATCCCGGTCTTCCACGATGGTGACTTTATCCTCATAGACGTGTAAGCCCACCTCAGGGGTAAGGGGAAGGACGGCTCGTAGAATTCGTGACATGATGGAGCAAATGACGTGCGATGAATGTCGCACACGCTCGTTGACCCGCGTATTTATACCCATCAGGAGGTGACCTTGGCATTATGACGTCATTATGAACGTCACAGGAAGTGACCCTCTTTGTAGGGTGAAAAGGTGAATTCTAACGATTTCATTGGTTAAAATACAGCACGCTGATTGGTCAGTATGAGTCCACTTTCCAAAGTCCATTGTACGTCAGAATCCCTCATTTTGACAAAAAAAAAAAACACCCGGAGACTGCCAGAAATGACCGGGCATGACCGGAGGTGACGTCATCCGTGAAATAGTACCCCGTTAAATTTTACCCTAGCGGGGGGAACAAAAATGTCAGCCACACTTTTAGGCGGGAATCGATCCTTCATATACTACTATGGTATGAGGAATTATTGGTATATCACACTGGTCACCAAATATATTGCATACACTGTTATCAGACCACATGTACACTTTTTCAAAAATAGGTACCGTTTGCCTGAGGATCCTCATAAAGCGACAAGTAAAGATGGGGAGCGTTTTTTGTTGATCTGATCTTAATCAGATTGAGGGGGATGGGCTGGGGGTTCTGACGTTTCTATTATAAAACCAAAACACCAAGAGTCCCATCACCAACCAAAGTATATTTATTACACCCTTCCCCATAATTAGTTTCCGATATACTGAATTTAACGTTATGTGACAGTATTGTGTTTCTGGGTCATTCTACAGTAAAGGCCAGTTTTCATGTCCTCGTGCCAAACCGCAAAAAAATCTTTGTATTAGGCGGCCTTTAATGTTTGTGGTCATCGTATATCGTTAATTTAAGGATTTATAATGATCATCTACCGATTAACGAATAAAAAAGACTTGTTTTGCATTTTTTCTGAGTAATTTAATATTTTTGGTACCAACAAAAATACATGTCCCCTATCGCATTCCCTGAAACTGTCGATGACGAAAAAGATATTAAAAAGCGGTATGTCTTGTTGCAGTTCATTTTATTGTCAAGAATATCATGAATATTTGTTGTTTCCTGCAAGGTGAGAAGTAAATATTCTATAATTTTGAATTAATTCTCATACGTTTCTTTCAAATCTTCTGTCCCCGCGTCGCCTGTCACGGCAAACTGACCTGATCTCTGGTGGCAATAGAGTTGGCTTCAGATGATCACTTGGTTACCAGTAGTTCTCAATGTCTACGTATTTGAAGGAACGTGTAAAGCAATGTGCATAGCTTTTCCATGCACATTTCACTAGTTTTGGGCTGAGATTGACAAACACAAAGTATGTTTATTCTGTGTCATCTACGAACGGATATTACCTCAGTGAAAATCTGTGTTAGTTCTGTTATCTCTAGATAAAAGGTTGGTTACGGACTCCATCCTCCATATTTACCGAATGTCCCAGGCTGAGTATATCAATATTTTGAACTGAAAAGCCAAATCATGTTCTCAGCGTCATCTACATCACGGTCATCTACATCACATTTGTGTGGTGTATGGGGGCCCTCGGTGGCCGAGTGGTCTAAAGCGCTTCGCTGGTGACCGCTAGCCTCACACCACTGAACCGGCACGGGTTCGAACCCAGCTGGTCCATGTGTGAAAGTTTGTCAGTTACTTGCCGAAGGGCGGTGGTTCTCTCCGGGTACACCGGCTTCCTCCACCAACCAAACTGACTGTCACCATATGAGTGAAACAAACTTGAGTGTGACATTAAGCCAAATTCCCTCCCTCCTCCCTGTGTGATGTATGTGACATTTAACGTGACGTGGATGACATTGCCGTTACGGAGAGGACAAACGAAGCCCATATATGAGTGAAGAGTAGGATTAAAGGACTGCGTGTGTGGGGAATTTGAAATATGATAAAATCCCAGGATCATCGCTTTTAACGGGGGCGAAACTATTAGAAAGATTGAGTCACTCTGGCTTAATAATTTTGGTGATAGACGTGACGGACCCCCATGAAATGGGTCAAATTTGATTTTAACACAACATTTTTGATTCCTTTTGAGCCAATTTTTTGAGGTAAAAATCGAAAATATCTGGGTCTGTCACATTTTTACCCAAAAATATTGAGTGGGATTGACTCAATCTCTCGGACAGTGTAGACCAAATGTGGAAAATGGTCATCTACGTCACAGTCCGTCATCTACATCACGGATGTCATCTACGTCACGAGACATTTTTGAAGATATTCGATGATAATCAATCTCAAACTGATATAGAAAATTACGTATATTATTCTACATGTATGCACATTGATAAGAAAGATTGAAAATATGATTGGTCTGTTTCTTTGCTATTCCGAAGTCAACAAAGAATATTATTTTGGAAGTAATCGAATCCGGGTCCTATGAATAGAGGATTGTATGTTTTGTGTGACATTTTGCAATAGGAATATCATTGGGAAATATATATTAAAATATAACCAGAGAAGATTGTAATAAGTGTGTCCAGACAGGACACCTGAAAATAAAATCAAATTTTATATGGGAACCTGGGAACTTTTGCATCTTTGTTGTGACGTAGATGACAGAGCATTGACTACCGGTATATAAATTCAAAACTGACAGTTTATGAAGAAATATTTTCTTAAATCGCTTAAAATATCATTATTGTCAAGATAAAACTCCCTCGTAACAAATCAAACCCCCGAAAATGCTGAAATGTTCGATTGAAAAATTCGAACTACTGCCACTTGAAACTGGCTCTTACTGTAGAACCACACTTCGCCTTCCCAGTCATAGCCCTGGGCATACCTGCATGGCTCCATCCCAAACATTACTTTTTCATGGACCAAAAATAATTGTTTAAAAGCGGTTACAGGAAGTACTCGAAATAAAATTATATACAAAAAATAGAATATGAGTTAACCTCCCCACTACCACCCTGGTCTCCAATATAAGAAGAGAAGACTCGATCGGTGACCGGTAATGAACTGTTCAAAGAGGTGTTTGTCCGATTAATGATAAAATAATTGCGATTACAAAAGCACATAATTAGTTTGCATATAGTCAGAATTATAATGTTTATGTACTGTTTAAAACAGTACATAAACATTATAATTCTGACTAGAGCCTGGGTATTTTATGTCAGTAAATTATTGAGTGAAATATACGTTCGAAGAACTTTGCTTAAATTTAACACAGAAGTAAATGAATAGATCTGCTCATAATTTGAACCGATGTACCATCTTTCATGTCGCCAAGTTGTGGAAGTTTATCTCAAGTATACATGTGGACAATATACATGAAAATGAGCGTGAACTCCCAGCTTCAGCACTCAGCTGTCACCATTGAAACTGAACATTCCGTGTATTGGAGCTCTCGTATGTCATAAGGCAAATAAGGTCGATTTCAAGAGGTACGATATGAATTTGAAGAGTGACTATGATTCCAGTGGAGATCCGACAATTTGCGTGCAATCGACGAACACGACAGCATGGCTGCAGATACAGAACAACAACGACACAGACCAGGGACTTTAAAACAACAAAATAAGTCACACAAACATGGTAGACATAGAAGTAAAGGGAAGTTGTACAAAGATACAAAAGGTAAAATGTCGAAATGTGTAAACAAAACTTGAAATTTGCCATGAAACCCCACAACATATTCAACAACAACGACAACAAACATAATTTGACCAGGTCAGAGCAACTGGGATAGGCCTATATATATCCCACTTCGGATATTAAATCCAAGTGCGGATATTAAAATATATCCTAATTTGAATATTTTGTCTGATCTCAATTCATACTAAACGACTTAGGTACCGCGTATGGCGTTGGGCACACCGGTTCTCGTCAGATCACCGAAGTTAAGCAACATTCAGCTCGGTCAATACTTGAATGGGTGACCGGGTGCTGTACTGGCTGGGCTGATCAGTGTCCAGGGTAATAGGAACTGAGGCCGATAATAGTTGTTACGCTAATGACTGGCCAGCGGTGACATCTGGGAAAGTTAATTAGAGACTGCTATATGAATTCTCTCACGGTAGTACATAATTTGCACACACCTGGTCAGAAAAAGAGACGGGTCTATATGTACGGTCAGGAGGTGTCACTGCACGGTAAATAAGTTACTTGCACAGCCTGCACAGCATGGGACCTCGACTGCTAATGACCCTGTCTCGACCACCCTGGAAAGCGGCAGGGTTACTGTAAGCTTCTAAATACCTCGGTAAGAGTGTGCTCCTAGATGAAAGTTGGAACATCTGGAACAACAACAACAATGGCGAATTCTGTTTCGAAATCACAAAAAACAAGATCGAATGTACTTCACAAAGCTATAATTTTGCTGACTTTTTCTCGCCGCAATTATTCTCTGTGACACTGATATTGCAATTACATGCATTATTTTTTCGTGTTGTTACAGTACTGTATATGTCCCATCACTCACCACTGACTGTTGTATGTCTTAATGCGGGAGTCAAACGAAGCCCCCCCCCCCCCACCTCATGCTACGGTCTGGCTTAGTGGGGGATTACCTGGGAAATCGCAACAAGTTTATGCCCCAGGGGGTGGGGCTTTCCAACATTTTCAGCACAGATTATGTGGAGATTCAGTTAATATTTCTTTTACCTAGTAATGGGGCATTAATTTTATTTGGTTGAGGTTTGGGTGGGGATTCACTTCAAGGTTTTGCCCCAGGGCATTGAAGCATTTTAACATCTCTCGACCTCCAATAAACCCCGAGGTTGTGGGGGTGGGGATTTAGCTTGACTCGTGCATTATACACACAGAATAAGCAGCAAAATATACCAGCTTGAAAACATAGATCCGAAGTATAAAAAATATCCAAAGTGGGATATTTTATCCCAATTGAATATATATTCCAGTTAGTCCTTTTCCCCGACCTGTTGAACATGTTGTAGGACACTAATGTTTACATATTTTTTTGTGTAATAACAAATAAATAAAGGTACCGGTACTCAATCTCATGTACAGAGGTAAGCCCAGAGAGTATAATAAAATTTACCATTCAACTGTACAACATGCCAAATGATCGCAGCTAGTAAAAGAGGTTTCACATGCACTGAGTTTAAAACGTGAAATCCCCATCTAAAACTAAACATTTTAGCAGTATTGAAGTTGGGTGTCCTAGGAGAACTCCAAAGCAAGAGAAATAACTCTGATACCTGTTCAGGTGAGAGCAATTTGAGGGTCGTCAAGCTGACGTAAGAAAATGAAGTCCTGCGTGTTGACCGGGCGTACTGTGTAACACCGGCAAGTCATACCCGTAGAGCGCCTCATTTTTTCTTTCGCAACAAGCGGAAGAGCGGATCTATCAAATGTTTCAAAGATTACAGACGATTCACAGGGTTTTAAGAAGAAGAATTTGTACAGTTCTTCGTTCTGTTAATATCAGATAGTGCTTACTTCGGCCCGCTCGAAATACCTTGAAAGAAAAATATGATTGCATTTCTGTTGCATTTCGGTTCATGGCTATATGCTTCCGGCTCTTTGAACTTGTGTTATTCATTATGTTGTTCGGGGACCATATTGACATGTCTTCCATCAAAACAGGTTTTGTCAAAAGTCAATCAATGATCTTCAGGTCGTTGAGTTAACACTTCCTGATTTTAATTTGTCGTCTTGTGCCATAATCGGCACACAAACATAGTCTTCACAATCATACATGTTCAACTGTTCCACATGTTAGCTATTTCTATCAGGGCTGTTCCATTTAAAAAGGTATGGGAGGGGAGGAAGGCACTCAATATATAATTCTATGGGTCATAGGAGGAAATTCCCTTCAATCCATGTTACAACATTGGGAAGGCCAATAACATTTCTATGGGTGGTGGGGTATAATTCAAAACTGCCTTCCGCCCCTCCCATACCTTTTTAAATGGAACAGCCCTCAATTAGCAAGGAACAAGACATGCTCGCCTCTGATTTTTTTTAGACAACTCTATTTGATATATTCACCCAGATCCCTTGAATAACGGCAAATTAAAGATATTTTGTTGTTCTCCTGCACAGGTAGGGTCAATGTGAAAGTGTTGTCAAGAAAATCTAAGCCAAGTCAGAAGAGAGCAGATAGGCGGAATCAGGTATGTCATATTGCTGATAACAGAAGCTCTGATTGGCTAATGCCAAAATAGTACACCAAAACTGCCAACAGAATTAATCTCCCATAAGTTTTATCAATTATATCACTGCGAGTAGCTATATAGAATGCAAACGCTCATTTTGAAGCCAAGGGCAGAGTGATGTAGATTGCAAGACGCAGATTCTCAAATAAACTAGGCCACTAACTACCATTTCCGTCTTATCATTGACAGACCATGACATTAGCAACACCTATAAATTCAAAAATATCATAAACAATGTGCCCTGTACTTTCCATTCAAAACATAACAACGAATTGCATAAGATGAAAATAAACAGGTGCCCCTAGGAAATATTTGTACAGTTTTTTTTTTTGCTAATGTCATTTTTCCGTCAAAATCTATTTTGTATAATTACAAGAAATTTCTTGTGAGACAAGCACTTGCATATGCTCAGTGGAATTAGGCCAATCATAATATGTATCTGTACCAATGTCAGTGTATGACATCACCCATGCTGTAATACAGGGTCTTTTCAAAATTTTGCTAATGTCCTGTCTGTCAAGGGAGTTTGACAGAAATGACATTAGCAACATTTTTCAAACACCCATAGTATCCATGTATTTGTATTTAATACACTGGCAATGGTACATATATCTTAAACGGTCAGGCTAGTGCCATTGTAAATCTTTTATTGAATAATTATGTCTCCCCCAACTATGTTGGGGGGAGACATCTAGTGTTTGTGCTGTCTGTCTGTCTGGATGTCTGTCTGCCTGGATGGATGTCTGTCCGTCCCCTTGCCTTGTCTGCAAGATATCTTGAGAACTACGGGATGGAATTTCACCAAACTTGGATGGAAGCTTCATTGGGATAGCCCCCTCATTTGATTAGGTTTTGGCGTATGTGGGTGCATTCATCCGTGTCCGGTGTCCATCCGTCCGTCCATCTACTTGTACATGTATATACAGGCCTTGTCTGCAAGATATCTTGAGAACTACTGGACGGAATTTCATCCCACTTGGATGGAAGCTTCAGTGGGATAGCCCCCTCATTTGATTAGGTTTTGGTTTGTGTGTCTGCATTCATCCATGTCCGGTGTCCGTCCGTCCGTCCATCTACTTGTACATGTATATACAGGGCTTGTCTGCAAGATATCTGGAGAACTACTGGATGGAATTTCACCAAACTTGGATGGAAACTTCATTG